>AWOL01S0130045.1:0-23719 GCA_000715115.1 Nicotiana otophora
TAAGAAAAGACTACTTCTCTTATTGACGAATAAATCTCTTGAGCTTGTTTTACTCAGCATACTGACTCTTCTTATTCAATAATTCATATCCCATTTTTATAGCCAAGAATCTAAACATTTCCACCTCTACGTACGATTTATGTCAAGCTATATCACATATCCTTAGAACTACTAATAAATTCAACTATATCTGATTTTTCGGGTAAACAATGATCATCTTATTTTACCTAAAGTAGGAAATAAACCTATCCCAAGACTCAACAATATTACCCTTTAATTCACGAACCAGTTCACTTGGAGATTCAAACTCGACTACCTTGGTCCCGGCAATTGAAGAGCGCCATAGAACAATTGGATAACCACTATCCATTTTGTTGATCACGTTAAAGTCAACCATTTCTAGCTCGATGAGGTCTGTCCTAGTCTCTCAATGTTGGACTATAACCGTACATTCCCTATAACCAATATACCAGAATTTCCAACTAGAGTAAACACAGAGAACGACTCAAGTAAATGTTATGTCTCTATCATGAAATTCAAAGTAAAATATGGGGTTTCATAGGAAAATGTAGATCCAGGATCAATAAAAGTACAAACATCAAGTGTACAAACATCAGGTATAAACAATCGCGACGACATTACCTGTCTCTGCATCTGCCCTGGGAACTAGTCCATAGAGTCATGTATTTTTTAATTTTTTTAATATTAAACAAGTTTTCACATAAAAATGTGTTCTCTCTTGTTGTTGCCTATATTAATTTATTGTTGGTGTGTGTTATAGCGCACTACTAAAGAAATAGCAAATTTGCGACTGAATAATTCCAACCGATTTAATTCAGTCGCAATATTTGACTGATTCGGTCGGAAACTTTATTAAAAATACTTGTTAATTTTTTTTAATTTTTGGCTCAACATTATGACTGATTCAGTCGCTCAATTACGCGAAAAATACTGCGAAAATATTTTTTATAGTTTGCAACTGAATCAGTCGCAAAAATTAAAATTAAAAACAAATTAAACCGATTTGGTCGGAATCTTCAACAAAAACGAGGCCTGACTGGTCAACGGGATTTACGACCGAATTAGTCGCTATTTGAAAATTTAACTTTCAAATTTGCGACCGATTCTGTCACAAATCATTTTTTTGTAATACATCCCTAACCCGTTTTTTCTTCTTTCTTCTTTCTTCTCTAGCTTTTTCCCTCTTCTCTTGCCCCCGCCTGCTCTATCTCTTGATTTTCTCCTCTAATCTAATCATATAAGGTATGATTTCCCTCTCTCACACTCTCCCTCTCCCTCTCCCGCTCCATTTCCCCCCCCCCCCCATAAGTTTTTGTTCCCAAGTTGTTTAACTCGTTTTTGGTACAGAAATCCGGTGGCTCATCTCCCCTCCGGTGGTGATTCGACAGCAGATCCGTTGGTCATTTTTTAGTTTTTTGTTTTTGCATTAATTTAGCAAAATAATATGTACAAATTAGCTATATAATTTGCAATATAATATAGATATATTAGCAATAATATTTGTAATATAAAATGTATATAGTGACTTGTTAAGAATTTACTTGTTTAGATTAATTAGCTATTTTGTTTTTCCAGTTAGATGTTCTTGTGAAAATGGCTAGTATACTTGTATGTATCCAATAGTAAATAAAAAAAAAGAATAATTTGGGTATGTTCTATAAGTATGCAATTCTTGTTTATATAAAAACAACTAAAAAAATAATTTAAGTGCTAATATTTCGTATAATTTAGATTATAATGGTTGGAGTTGAACAATATTTTAAAGAGTTAGAATTTTCATACATTCAAGTTATGTTAGTTAAGAAACAACTTAAGTGCTAATACTTCTCTATTTCAGCTTTTCATTTGGAAATTCTCCATGCCCTATATGTGTGTTAATTATATTATTTATTATTGGAACGAAATGAAGAAAATACAATCAATTAAGTATTAGAGCGCTATCATATGCTAATTTGAAATAAATTAGATTAATTTTTATGTTTTAGGACTTTTTTGTCTTACAATTATTTAATGTACATATTAATATTGAAACCACCCAAGTATTAAAGTAAAATATATGATTAAACTATTTAGATAACCTTTGGGAGAATATAACTTAGTAAGTAGTATAAAAAAATAAATATGTCAACTTCTAGTTTTTTTGTTTGTGTAGATGGAATTTGCGCATCGTAGATGGATGTATAATATAAATCATTCTAATCGTGCGGGGTTAAGGGATGAATTTAAAGAAGGTTTTGCTGGATTTATTTCTAAGGCAAAGACACTTGATGATTTTCGTATTGAAGGAACGATTAGGTTCCTTTGTATGAAATGCAAGTGTGTTAAGTTATTGGGAGAAGATGTTGTTACATGTCATCTTTTTAAAAAGGAATTTATGGAAAATTATTAGGTGTGAAGTGCTCATGGGGAGAATCTTGATAGCGTAAATGATGTTGATTTTCATAATTCTTTTGGTGGTGAGGAGGGTAGTCCTGTAATGGAGAATAATATTGAAAATTCTAGATTCAATGACATGATGAGGGATACCTTTGAGATGTTCCCGGGGGTTCAATCTGAACTAAATGATGAGGCTAATAAGTTCTTCAATGAGTTAGAGGAAGATAGATGTCTGTTGCATGAAGGCTCCGTGCATTCCAAGTTGTTTGTTATTGTTCGATTACTTCAGATTAAGCTATTTGTATGTTTTATGACTTGTTCAGTATTTATATGTTATGATGTGCTTCATTGTAATATGTAATAAAATTACTTTATATTATTAATAACATCTCCGTTTTTTATGTTTATATTTGGTATTTTAATTTTTTTTTTACATGTAAATATTTTATATTCATTACACAGATGGATTCTTGCGGTAAAGAAATTAAAAAATCTAAGAAGAAAAACACACTTTACATAGATCAAGTTAGCTTCCTCCACCTACACCAAATATGGGCCCTCCTCTTATGCCGCTTTGTCCTTCCATGCCAGCTTCACAGTTATCTGACTTTTTCAAAGTGCCTCCCCCGTCTAGCTCTCTTAAGTATTACTCCATTCCTTCTCATGGTGGCTCAGCTTCGACCACCATTAATTTTATACCCACGCCTCATTTCGAAGCTTCTTCCCCGCGTGATCCTGCTAGTTAGTTCGGTGGCTCATCACTGATTGCATACCCGAGCCATCATAGTAGCCAGCATGGTGGTCCATCTTTAGTGCCTCATACATCGCCCATTCCATTATCATCTCCATCATCATCCACTCCAAGTATATCGAACTTGGATATTGGAGACTCTCACGCAGTTGCATCCTCATCTACCTTTCCAGTACTTCTACATTTGCTGGTATCGTGAGACAGTGTACTGGAGGGACTATACAGTACAATCATCTTCATCGGCTGGTTATCGTTCCCCATGTCGACAGGTGAGTTTTCCTTCAATTTCCTTTTAAAATCGTTCAATAAAATTTTGCATATAATGAATTTAATGACATTTTATATGTTAAATTAAATACAGGTTTTTGCCATCCTTTCAGGCCACGCATATGGTGATGGAATCTATGAAGCCATTTTTTCATGAGCCGTGAAATTCCTGGAGACACATATTGTACCAGATCAAAATGAACATGTGACAACAATTTAAGGTAAGAATAAATTAATTTTTATTAATACTTATCCTCATTCGTCTAATATTATTTATTCAGTTTTGCAGGTTAGGTGCGTATGACAATCTACACTTGAAAATATGGTGAATGAGAACTTCGAGAATAGAGCACAGAAGCGGATATCAGATTCACATCATGTTGCTAGGAAAGGTGGTACCAGGCCTGATTGGATACGTGAAGATGTCTGGAGTCAGCTCTTGGTGAAGTGGAATACCCCTGAGTGGAAGAAGAAGAGTGAACATGCAAAGTTAAACAGAGCTTCTACTAAGGGTGGAGCGTTGCATACTGGAGGTTCAATTAGCTTTGCAGCCCATCGTTTGAGAATGGTAATTTCATTATAAAATATTCTTAGTTTTACAAGTATGCAAATTGAAAACACACACACACACACACACACACACACACATATATATATATATATATATCCAATTACTTCTTAATTTTCAGGAAAAGGAACGTGGGGAGATGCGACTTATACTGAGGTCTTTGCGGACCCACAAGAAGAAGAAGAAGAAGAACAAGGACGACACAAGAGAAGGATGGGTCGAATCACGTACTTCATCGACATTTGTATGATCCCAACATAAACACTATATTATTTTTCCCTCTTGATTTATTTTATTTATATAACGTGTATTATTTTTATTTCAAGACAAGTATCATATTGATCTTGATGCATGGCGACAAATTCAGCCTGAAGGAACTCAGCTGGCCACCGAGTTTATGACTACAATTTGGACACAGGCGGCTGGTGACATGAATAAAGGTATAAATATTATGTAATTATCTATTTTGATATTAGTTTGAAAGTTGTGTATTTATTTCCGTACTTCTTTTACTTTGTTTTCTTTATTTCTCGTGAAAATAATAAATAAAGGTCGAGTCTACGAGATTGGAGTACATCCATCCTCTTGTCGTCTACCAGTAACATTATTCACTGGGGCATTAGTTTCCCAAGAAGACATGGAAGCTATGCGTCAAAAAGTGGATCAAATCTTGCAAGAATTTCAAGCAACTTAGGCTTTGATCCAAAAATTGTTAAAAAAGAAAAGCAAGAAAGGAGCTGCAATGGAGTCTGAGTCTGAGTCTGAGAAGGAGACTGATTCTGAATAGGCTATTTGAATGTTTTAGAGTTGAAGTTAGAAACATGTGTAATTTATGTTGTTTGATAGTTGGTTGTTTGATTAGTTGGTTGAATTGTTATGAACATTACTGGTCGTTTTGTAGTAAATAGTAGATTTGGATTGTTATATTAGGTTTTTGTTTGGTTGCCTGTTTTATTTGGCAGGTAGTGTAATTAGAAATACATCAGAATTCTGCTTTAAAATGCCCAGATTTGCGACTAAATCAGTCGCAAATTTCACCAGAAATTACCCAGATTTGCGACTGATTCAGTCGCAAATTAAAAAATTTTAAAACATTTAATTTAGATTTGTGACTGAATCAGTCACAAATGGAGAAATACCGACATTTTTAATTAATTAATAATCAATATTTACGACTATTTCAGTCGGAATAATTAATTAAAAAATAATTTTATTTTTTAATTTTCCGACAGAATCAATTGAAACTTTTAATTTATATATTTCTTTAATTCTGGTCAGCGACTGAATCAGCCGCTAAATTTGTGACTGATTCAGTCGCAAATGGCCTAATTTCAGATGTCCCCGTATTTTTCAGTTTGCGACTGAATCCGTCGCAAATTTTCGACCGATTCTGTCGTAAATATATTGCGATCACGTATTTTTCCACTGACACTTTTCAGTCGGAAATCCGTCGAAAAAACACAATTTTCGACCGATTTCCGACTGATTCGACGGTCGCAAATTTGCTGTTTTTGAGTAGTGGTGGCTATCGACTTCTATTTGTGTTTGTGTTTAAGGTCTTTTCTTGAGTCAAATAAATTAAAAAAGCTTAGATATATTTGCAGTATTATTTTGCTACTACCATTATCGTGCATTTGTAGTGTCTTGTTCTTCCCAACGGAACACTTCCTTTCGAGATACTGCTAGTTTTTTCAATAATTTCGTCCAACATATACCATCTAAATTCTAATCATATACACCATCATCATTAATCAGATTGTGGAAGCAAATAAATTAATACCTCAAACCAATGGCATAAGCCTCTTGCTAGGTAGTATACGTTGAACATTTATGATGCTTTTAAGCGAGATAAGTTAGTTTGTGGTACAGGGGAGTGATAACAAATAACAACGGTGACTAAATTGTTGGCTTCCAACATTCCTCTCAAGCAGTACCTCACTTCATGCAGAATTATTCATGACACTCAGACAAGGTCTTTAACTTGCTTTGGCTATGAGTCTCACCGCTTTGGAAGTGAAAATCGATTCAACTGAGGTATTAGATACCTTGATCATGAATACCCTACTTACAATACTGTACTTTATGACTGCAGGTGGTTATTCCATAAAAGGGAAGCCAAAGGTCATGTATAATTTCAAAGAAGGAAATGTAGTAGCTCACTTATTAGCTAAGGAAGCAACCTATCTGTATAGGGTAAAATTACTTTATATTAAATGACCAAATGGTAGAGTGACATGTGGAGCCAGACAGTCAGAAGACAAATCGAGTAAGAACCAATACCGAAAACAACAACTGTAGTTGGCATCAGATAGACCACGAAGGGATCAAAATCGAACGAGTCCAATGTTTGCCACCGAATGGCATTCAATGAAGAATATTCCCTAGCATTAAATAAGCAACCATTGCATGCATTTATGGACTACCATTACATATTCATTAATGGCCCCTTTATTGTCATTTAAGAGGGGCTTGATACTAGGATCGTGTTCTCTATGTATAGCTATAAATAATAGTTTCAACAACCATTGTAGAGATACAAAATTCTTAGCAAACCCTATGTAACATTCTATTCTCAAGCTCAATAAGATAACTTTATTTGTTGTTGAAAATTGTTCTTATTTCTGTCCTCGGAGGCATTTCTCCCATAGCCAGGCCCGCCATTTTATTTGACTTTAATGCTAGGTCTTACTTTATTCTCATTTATTTATCATTTTTGGATTAAATCAGTTCGCTTGTCTATAAACCACGTAACAAATTCAACTGTACTATTTTATGGGTAAACAGTTTGGCGCCCACTGTGGGGCTTAGACAATTGCGTAATTGAGTTGGTCCTTGCATCTTTTACTAACTTGTTTGATTTTTTGTTTCATAGTGATAAATCAAAAATGGAAACTAACGATGTCAGCATCGAATACAACGTTGAGGCGCATGAAAATCTACCTCAGCATGAAGATTGAATCAGTGACACCCGCAACGAGGGGGACGTGGCAACTCTGGTCCATGGCAGACAATACACTCAACATGTGCGGGAACTAACTCCCGATGATGTGCAGGACGAAGACGTTTCGAAAATGGTAAGTATCTTGAGAGAGCAACAAAAAGCCATCACGAGCCATCTCTCAAGGCAGGACCAGGTCATGACGAAATTAAAGAAGGCATTATCAGGTCCTTCCAACAATGCATACGGAAGAGGACCAGTTCCTCCTGGCAATCCTATGAGTCAAACAACTCAAAGAGTTGATAACAACACCTTGAGGGGTGAGGTCGATTTCGATGGAGCCAGGAGGACAGGTAGCGGATCTGGTAACGATAACAATAATGATCCATTTAAAATCGAGCTCATGAGATTTATGAAGGTTATGAACGAGTGGATGGATCAGAATGAGAAGGAATTTCACCCCCGAATGGATCATATTTCGGGTGCACCACCGGTATTGAAGGGCCCAGATTTGAAAAAATATACTAAGTTGCTATTTAAACGGAGCGCAACACCGGAGTTAATTCCAAAGATGTTCAAGATGCAAGACATACCAAAGTACGATGGGACTTCGGATCCTCAGGAACACGTCATCACCTATATAATGGCGGTGAAAGGGAACAACTTAGCTCAATATGAGATCAAGTCGGTTATGCTGAGAAAGTTTGGATAAACCCTCATGTAGGGGGCCTTGACATAGTATTCACTCCTACCCAAGAATTCAATAGGTTCTTTTGAAATGCTCGCATATTTATTCATTAAAGCCCATGCCCATGCTAGAAAGGTCCAAGTCAGGATGGCGGACATATTCAGGATTGCACAGGGTGAGTCCGAATTGCTCCGAGAGTTCGCGATCAGATTCTAGAAAGAGAGGATGCTGCTACCAGCCATACCAGACGAATGGGCAGAAGAAGCATTCACGAAGGGTTTGAACCCAAGGAGCTTCGACGCCTCCAAAAAGTTTAAATAAAGCAAGCTCGAGTTCCAAGCGACCACATAGGCGGATGTTTATAAATGCTATGAGTCGAAAATAAGGATAAACGATGATCAGCCCGGGTTCCCGACATCAACCAATGGGCAGGACCGAGACAAGAACCAAGATAAATTCAAAGGTGATTATAATACAGATCGACAATTTTCCAAAGTCTGCTTGGATCATACGAGAGAATTGATGGGCGCAGTAGCAAAGGGTTTTAGTCCTCGGATAGGTTCGCTCCCAATAGAAGAATTGACCACGGTCGAAACAATAAATTGTTGCAAGAAAAAAGAGGTATCAGGGAGCTGAGATTCCTCATATCCCATATTGTCAGATTATAATTTCAACATTAGCGTAGTGGAGCTGGTATCAGTGATGTCAAATATTATAGAAGTGTGGTTCCCAGCCAAAGGTACCCTAACTTATGGTGCGAATATCATGGGACTCACGACCACAGAACTGGGGATTGCCGGCATCTGCGCTAGGAGGTGGGAACGATGCTGAAAAATGGTCATCTCAGGGAGTTCCCGAGTGATCGAGCCAAGAACAACTATGGCCGCAACCGAAACAACGCAGAGCCCTCGAAGATAGGAGAAAACCCTCCTCAGTTGACTATCAACATGATTTTGGAGGGGGGTGAAATTAATGGTGTAACATTTTCAGTGGACAAGAAGACAAAGGTATCAGTGACCCACATCAAGAGACCCGGGAAAGTCACTGAAGACGAAATCACCTTCACAGAGGAAGACGCCGACGGACTTCTTCTGCCGGATAACAACACCCTAGTAATCTATCTTAGTGTTCTAGATTTCAAGATCAAGCATGTTTTGTTTGACCTAGGAAGTTCAGCCAACATCATTCAATGAAGAGTGCTGGAACAAGCCAAATTAACCGGAAGTATCATTCCGGCAACGAAGCTCCTCGCCGGGTTCAACCTGGAAAGTGTGACAACCCGAGGGGAGATCCTGTTGCCCACGAATGCCGAAGGAGTAACAAAGACCACATTATTTTAAGTGGTGGACAGTGACAAAGGCTATAACATAATTCTCGGTAGACTATGGTTACATGAGATGAAGGTCGTACCATCAACATATCACCAACTGCTAAACATTTTGACCCTAAAGGGGGTCTAACAGATAAGAGTAGATCAACCGGCAGCAAGAGAAATGAATGCAATATCAATTTACAGTAGTAAAGGGAAGGAGCCCTGCAAATAGCAATTACAGAAACTGAAGTTGATAAAGGCGAGGAGTCGTCAGAATCCTACTAGGTACCAGAAGAGATAGGCGCGACCAAATCCACGACAGAGAAGCCGAGTGAAGTTGATAAAGGCGAGGAGTCGTCAGAATCCCACTAGGTACCAGAAGAGACAGACGCGACCAAATCCACAATAGAGGAACTCAAACAAGTAGCTTTGTTCAAAGAATTGTTGGAGAGGAAATGTCACTTGGGAACATGACTCAATCTCGAACTCAGGTCAGGGTTTATTAATAAGCTAACGTTGATTGTTTTGTATCGTTACACTCGTATAAGACAGGTATCCTGCAAGAGGTAACCATGCACAAGTTAAGCCTAGACCCGAACTTCCCTCCGGTAAGGCAAAAGAAACACCCAATAGTCGAGGTCAGAAACAAGTTTGTTAAGGAAGAGGTAACTCGATTACTTGACATTGGTTTGATCTGGGAGGTAAAGTATCCTGAGTAATTAGATAATGTGGTTGTGGTTTCGAAAAAGAATAACAAATTTCAAATGTGCGTAGATTAAAAAGACTTGAATAAGGCATTCCCTAAAGAATCATTCCCATTTCCAAACATCGATCAAATGATTGATGTGATGGCCAGGCACGAGTTAATGAGTTTTATCGATGCCTATTCCGGGTACAACCAAATCAAGATAAACCTGGAGGATCAGGAGAAAACTTCATTCATAAGGAATTTTGGCACATATTGGTATAATGTGATGCCCTTTGGGCTTAAAAATGCAGGAGCCACTTATCAGAGGCTCATGAACAAGATGTTCAAAAAATAAATAGGTAAAACAATGGAAGTATACATAAATGACATGTTAGTCAAGTCTTTGAATGCAGGTGATCATTTAAAGCACCTTCAAGAGACTTTTAATATCTTGAGGAAGCATAACATGAAGCTCAACCCAGGAAAATACGCATTCGGGGTTGGCTCCGGTAAGTTCTTATGGTTCCTAGTTTCACAGAGAGGGATGGAGGTAAATCCTGATAAAATCAAAGCCATCAAAGACATTCCCGATCAGCTAACGAGCATAAAATAAGTATAGAGGCTAACCAGAAGATTGGCCACATTAAGTAGGTTAATTTCTTGATCTTCGAAAAAATGTCCTCACTTCTTCTCACTTCTGAAGAAGAAGAATAATTTTGAATGGACTCCAGAATGTCAATAGGCCTAAAAGACCTAAAACTCTATCTATTGAGCCCCGCTCTACTATCCAAATCGGGGAAAGGTGAACAATTACTAATATACCTTACGGTCTTCAAAGTAGAGGTAAGTGTCGTTCTAGTCCGGGAGGATGAAGGTACGTAATTTCCTATTTATTACATTAGTAAACCGTTGTCAGGAGCAGATACTCATTATCCGCACCTCTAAAAGTTGGACTTAGCTCTCGTAGTCGCCTCTCAAAAGCTTAGGCACTACTTTTCGTGCCACCCGATAGCTGTTTTGATGACTGACGACCTTTCTCTTGCGGAATGTTCTTCATAAGCCTGAGTTGTTAGGTCGGTTGGCCAAATGGGCAGTTGAAATTAATGAATTCAATATTGAATACAAGCCTAGGAATGCAATCAAATCACAAGTTTTAGCCGACTTTGTGGCCGATTGCAGTCCTGGGCTATTACCCTTGGCTGCTAAAGAAGCGGCGATAGTGTTAGAAATGACATCAGGAGTTTGGACCTTGTTCACAAATGGAGCTTCCAATGTGAAAGTGTCTGGGATTGGGGTGGTCCTAATCACACCCTCGGGGGAAACTGTGAGGCAGTCCATTAAAATTGTTCTATTAACTAACAATGAAGCCGAATATGAGGCTTTGGTTGTAGGACTCGAATTATCCTGAGGACATGGTTCTAGGTCATAGAAATCAAATGTGATTCCTAGATAGTGGTAAACCAAGTGTACGGTAGTTTCGACATAAATGAGGAATGCATGCAACAGTATGTGATTAAAGTTTAAACTTTGCTTGCACGGTTTAGGGAATGGTCAATCACACACATCGCGATAGAAGAAAATGTAGAAGCAGATGCGTTGGCCAATTTGGGGTCATCCACGGAGATGAAAGGGTCCGACTCCGGCACTGTCATTTAACTTATGCATTCAATTCTGTAAGTGGATGGCTATTGTGAAGTAAATACAATCAATATAGTCTAGGACTGGAGGAACGAGTTCATCGACTATCTTCGGCATGGCAAGTTGCCCGAAGATCCGAAGGCATCATGGGCACTATGCACCAAAGTAGCTCAATACTGCCTTATGGGTGGACAGTTATATCGGAGATCATACCAAGGCCCGTTGGCCCGATGTCTAGGTGCCTCAGAAACGGATTACGTGATGAGAGAAGTCCATGAAGGAATTAGCAGAAACCATTCAGGTTAAGATTCTTTAGTACTGAAACTAGTTAGTGCAGGATACTACTAGCCTCGGATGGAACAGGACGCAAAGACGTTCGTACAAAAATACGACAAGTGGTAATGCTATGCACGATTTGTTCCGGCATAACTCTTGCATTCGGTACTATCCCCGTGGCCATTCATGAAATGGGGGATAGATATAGTTGGTCCACTACTGCCGGGTCCCGGAAAGGTAAGGTTTCTTTTAATTTTAACCGATAATTTCACTAAATGTCTTTACCAAATGATCGGTGAGCGCGAAGTGATTGACTTCCTATGGGAACACATAATTTGCCGGTTCGGAATACCGAAGCAGATTGCCTGCGATAACGGATCACAGTTCGTAGGCTCCAAAGTCAACCAATAAGGTAATTATCCAAAACCTCAAAAAGTGGTTAGAAGCTACTAAAGGAAAGTGGCCCGAAGAGTTACCGGGCGTGCTATGGGCGTACCGCACGACGGCAAAATCAAGCACAGGAGAGACTCGTTTCTCTCTCATATATGGCGTGGAAGCTCTGATCCAGGTGGAAGTAGGGGAACTAACCTTACGGTTTTCCCAAGCCAACGAAGAAATAAATAACGAGGCATTGCTGATAAAGCTGGATCTTCTTGATGGACGCAAGGACTTGGCGCACGTAAGGATGGTGGCTCAAAAGCAGAGGATGGAAAGATACTGCAATCGCAGAGCCAATCTTTGTTACTTTAAGTAGGAAACTTGGTTTTAAGGAAGGTGACTTAGAACACACGAAAATCAATTTTGTGAAGCCGGGACCGACATGGGAAGGTCCCTACCGGGTTTCGGCTGTCACCGGAAAAGGATCATACGAGCTGGAAAATCAACACAGAGTCAGATTGCCCAACAATTGGAACGTGACTCACCTCCAAAGGTACTACTGCTGATGGATCCCGTCAACACTAAAAGTATGTGCTGCATTCTTTTTACCTTCGACCAGTTTTTGTCCTAGTTGGGTTTTTCTGCCAAGGTTTTCAACGAGGCAACAACGGGAAAAATACTACGAGAGGAACGTCATCGGCAAAGCTAAGACCTTTAAATGGCAAGGCGTTGAAATGACAAAACACTATGGGATGGTTAAATTGTCTTTGGCTCAATGGAAAATTTCTAATGGGAAGTAAAGCTTGCCATCGAATCAAAGGCTATTCAACCGTTCACATGTGCTTTTTCCAGAGGATCAAGACTTCTGGTGTTCCAATTCGCATACTTTGCATTCGAACACTGGAGGGGGGCAGTATGAGATATGGCAACATGATTTCTACGAAAATTGGGATTACGAGATCCGGGAATAATAATATCTCATCAGGACCAGGGACTGCACGGTCAGCTCCGTAGAAACAAGTTGTACAAGTTAGCCACATGTATTGACAGTTTTCTTTCTAAGCAGACAAATGCTTATGTACTTTTAAAGATAGAAGGAATAAAATAAAGTCCTTTTATTTTTATTTTGTTTCTTGTCCAAACGATGAGTTGATTTTATTATTTGAAAGTTAACAAAAACTTTCAAATGCTTGTGCCGAAATGAACAGAAGATGTCCCCTTCATGAGCACCATAAACATAAGAGGGCCCTCTCTTATGAAACCCTCATAGTCAAGGGTTGATTCCGGAAGAGTTTATGCCCGGAATATAAAGCTATCGGAAGACAATACATCCAAAACCTTATCAAATTCGACGCAAAAAGAATAAAACTTTGGACAATACTTAAACAAAGGTCTTTTTTATTTATCAAAATGCCAAATGGCATAAGTACAAAGATACAAAAGAAGACAACAAAAGATAAGAAGAAAAATCTAAACATTGTTGCCACCAGAACTCGGGGGGGGGGGGGGGAAGAGGCATCTACGCCCCCCGGGGGTAGTGGGCAAATCAGCCGCCGCTTCGGGCCCTGGGCCTTCATTTTCATTCTTTTCAGCTTCATCCTCAATTTCCGAATACTCAAAACTGTTGCTCGAAGAGTCAGTTGCGGCAGGCTGAGTAAGGAGACGTTCTCGAGTAGTTAACTCTAGTCCTCGGGCCTTGGCGATGCTATCATCAATATTAACGATGCTAGCATTAGCCTCTTCCAAGGTTTTTCTCCTCATATGATACGTATAATATGTCTTTTCAAATACGAGATAATCCCCTTGGAACTGAAGCTTTGACTTAAGTTTGTCAATCTCAGCCTATAGATCATCCCTCTCGGACCTTATGGCGCTGGGACTAAAATCAAGATCATGGAGTGTAGAGATGTGAAGCCAGTTTTGCTCCATGATATTATTAAACCTCTCTTCTATCATAGCACTCTTCTCCTCGGTAGCAGCAGCCTCTTTGGATTTGGAGTTCAAGGCTGCCTCCAAATTAGTCATTCGTTCAACGGTGGCAGACTCGCGCTCGGCAGTAGCAAGCATAATATTTTGAACCTCAGCCCATTTAGCCTTAGCCTCTTGAAATTATACATTTAACTGAGTGGAGTTTTGGCTAAGGGCCATCACTTCCTGCTCGCTTAGCTGCAATCGATCCTCAAGCTCACTCGCGTCAGTAGCTTTTGCCTCCAACACTGGGAGACGCGCGGCAAGCTAGCCCCACTTGGCCAATAGTTGATCTCATTCGGAGGCGAGTCCTTGCTTATCTAGAATCAATCTCTGCAGGCCCTCAAAATCAAGGAAGTTGGCATGTACAAAGAACGTCAAGGTTAGAAATCCCGATTATAATAGAGGCAAGAAATAAATAATAAGAAAACAAGTATCATATCGTTGTCGCATTATGCATGGTATTGTTCAACAAACTCTCACCCGAAAGAGAGTGTTGTTTCCTCTAATCCTTCTATGAAGCCAATGGCTTTAGGTAATTATCAATCTCTACTGGCCTAGACAGCAGGTGACACTCCTTCGATACCGAAAGAGTAACACTCCTCCTCTTTTGATGATCTGAGGAAGGTGGTGAATCATTATGCCCCAAATTCCCATGGTCGGGAGATCGGGGAGGAAAAGCATTCCGTTCTCAAGCATTTGTTGCCGGTGGAGGAGATGCAATGGGTGCTGGTGGTGAAGGTTCAATTGGTGTAGAGGGGAACGAAGTTATAGGCGTTGAAGGTTGAGAAGCAACTGCAACGGGAGAAGCACTGATTATTAGTTGCTCATTAATCAAAGGCGGAGCAAATCCGGTGTCCGCGCTCCTGAGGACAAAAAAGCAACACGGGTGGAGAACTGAGAATCTACATCCTCTACTATCTCCATTTCACCCCAAACTGCTTGGACCTCGCCTTCGGTTGGGGTTCTAAGCTCTCCACATTGAGCATTCTGTTGAGCTGATGAAAATCGTTATCTTCTTTGAAGGGAAGCTTCTCCTTCACTGGCTTTTCCCGTCATCTTCAATGAACACTGTGGCCGGGGTCAGCTCGGTCGTGACCTTCTTTATTTTCTTATTTTTATCCCCACCCGAGGAAGAACGCCACCTTTTTTATGGCTTGTTCTCTAGCTGGGGACTCCGAGAGAAAGTGCCCCCACTGGAAGCAGATCCGAGGGAACCACTTCGAGCGAGAGCAATTTTAAGCAATCTCGTGACCTCCACAGGGTCAACTAAGACATCGACCTCGGGGCAGGTGACAGAGCCCACCGGATGTCCTAAATCAAGCAAAAGATATAGTAGCAAATGTATCTATGTTCATACAGAGGCAGAAGGAAGAAAGATTTAGTTTAACGCGATTCTTGGACTTCCACACGTATTTAGGAGCCATCTCCTTCCAACGATAGGTTTCTGGCATTGTGATATCCAAAATCTTATGGACCCATTTGACCAGGCCTTTAACCATTGGTGGTGTCCACCGAGCATCTGAAATTACGAAAACAAAGAGGTTAACAATGACAAGGAAGCGGTCTTTTAGAAAACATATTGATAAATTACAAACTTACGTGAGCGGTTCTATGATTCGGGAAAGGATGGAGTTGTGGCCAAGATGATATCCCTGGTAGCAATGTTGATAAACCGCTCCATCCACCTACGGTAATTGTCATCATTCATGCTGGTAAGCAGAGCGTGGTGGCCATGCTTGCTGAAATTTATTAACCCCTCCCCCCCCCCTCCCCCCCCTCAACAGAAGATTTTGGGGGAGTAGAGGTTCATTATATGTGCCGGGGTTAGGGTTTTCCCCTTCTCCATGCACAGCTGGAGAAAACAAGCATCTGTTCACCATACAGAAGGGCCCACTTGTGCCAAGCAGACCTAGTACGGATGGCAGAACTCCAAGATCACGGGCTCAAGCCACCCTCTCAAAGAAAATGGACCTAAGGTGAAAGGATACGTATAGACATACGTAAAACCTTCCTCGGAGAAGGTAACTCGCTCTATCAAGTTAGGAGCGTTGATGTTAAGGTCTGGACAGTTACTATCCTCCTTCACAACGGGAATAATGGAAGGACGTATAGAAGCAGTATATCTGCTCACAGCCCATGTTTGTGAAGACACGGAGGGATACTTCTCTTGGAAGTCAATAACGGTGCTAAAGTGTTTGGGTATGATGGTGTTTACTGTGGGAGGATCAACATCGACATCAACCTCTTTATCTTTGTTTTTCTTCGGGCCTCCAATAAAGAGAAGACCAGAGTTTTTTGAGGACTCAGTAAAAGAAGCCATGATAATAAAGAGTTTATGGGGTTTTTTGAAGAAAGTTGGAAAGAGATGAAAGCAGAAGAAGGTTAAGTGCAAAGAAGTTAATGAACTTATGAAGGTTTTTGGAAGTGAAAGAGGTAAGATGATGAGTATAAGTAAAGCTATAGACGGCAAAAATTGTGTCCAAGATTAGCTCGAGAACCGACGAAAATATTGTTGAATAATCGGGCAACACGTATTCGGGTATTAAATACGAGAAGACGTGCGTCCTATCAAGCGTCAAAGACTGCTCAGAGGGTTTCAGAAAATGTTTCGCCAAGAAAGGAATCTTCACCAACTTTCCGATGTCACAAAGATGTGCCACCGGAAAGCAGGGGGACTATATGTATAGGATAAAATTAGTTTATATTAAATGATCAAATGGTAGTGTGACACAAGGAGTCGGAGACATGCAGGAGACAAATCAAGTAAGAACCAAGACCGAGAATAACAAATGCAGTTGGCATCGGATAGACCTCGAAGGGAGCACAATCGACGTGAATGGGTCCAAGGTTTTTCACCGGATGGCATTCAATGAAGAATATTCTCTAGTATTATATAGGTAGACATTATAGAGAATACTTGTATTCATGGCTTGCCTTTACATATTTATCAATGTCCCCTTTATTGTCATTTAAGAGGGGCTTGATCCTAGGATGTTGTTCCTTAGGTATAGCTATAAATAGTAGTTTCAACAGCCATTGTAGAGGCACGAAATTCTTGGCAAACCTTATGCTACATTCTATTCTCAAGCTCAATAAGATAACTGTATTTGTTGTTTAACATTGTTCTTATTTCTGTCTTCGGAGGCATTTCTCCAGGAGCCAGACCCGCCATTTCCTTTGATTTCAACGCTAAGTCTTACTTTAGTCTAATTTATTTATCATTTTTGGATCAAATATATTCGCTTGTCTATAAACCACGTAACAAATTCAACTGTACAGTTTTACGGGTGAATACTATCATTTCAATATCAATAAATATGTTTATTTAGCAGTATCACCTCCTCTTATCATGACCAGGATGCTGGCGGATAAAGATGGAATTCCTTCGTTAAGCATCTAGTAGACAATGCTTGTAGGATGTTGGCCAAAGTTGACAATTGTAATGGTTTTCGAGGTATTAATGTTTTGTGTAATAGTGTGGAAGAACCTTAGTATGTTTTAATACAATTTTTGGTTTCTTAACCCAGAAAAAAAATCTAATCCTATAGCAACAATATTGGAATAACCCTAGAGTAAAAGCAACTTCATTAGAAGCTGATCAATAATCTATATTATTATAAAAGTATGAATATAATGTTGGTTTATAAAAATAATCTTATAATATTAAGCATAATAACTCATAATAAAAGGACATAACTAGAATTCTAGATATTAGCCTTATAATCCTATTAGTTTTAGGACATAATACTACACGTTAGGAATCCTACATTATTACCTTTAGGAATCCTATTAGTATAATTACTTTCGGGCTGTCTAATTCATGTAAAATTGAACAAGTAAATATCTTTAGTCATGTAATCCTATTACTTTTAGGATATACTTCTTAAAAATTTCTATTACTAATTTAATTCAAAAACGTATTATATTGTCCTCTTACTAATTTAATTTGAGAATGTATTATATTGTCAAAATTCATTTAGAAAAATGAGAGCCTATATTATTACAAAAGCATAGATATAATATTAATATACCAAAATAGCCCTAAAATATTAAATAGAAGAACTCATAGGTAAAGGGCATAACTGCAATAACTTATGTTTTGGACTACAATACCTTCTATGCTAATTTTTAATATTTAATATTTTAAAATTAATAAAATTTATCTATTAAATTCCTATTAAAAAAATGTATGAATGTTTAATAATATCAATTTTATCAGAATCCTCCGTATTGGCAATACATTACCACTCCATAATGTCCAATACCAAAAAATTAAAAGTAATATTAAATGAACTGCATAAAGAGTTAAAATTGAGAAAACAATACCCCCACAATAATATATTTTTATATTTTCCTACTCAAATAATATTTGTTTATCAATGTTTTGCGTAATATTAAAACATACCCAATTATTAAACAACAACTAAAATATATTGAAGAATATAAATGTGTGAGAAAGAGAAAAAAATAGATAATAAGAGTCAATATCACTAATAATTCTACAGACATAAGGATCTAAAAATGAAATGTCATATCAATCTTTTACTCTTTGAAAATAAAATTTATGGTAGATAAAATTAATTTTAAGATTAAATATTCAAAACAAGATATGAACTAATATTAAGTTTTGAATCAATATAGAGTAAATTATTTTTATGTTAAAATAAAATAATTAAATCTTTTAATTAATATTTTAGCAAGAGAATTCAATTAAATTATTTTTTAAATTCATTATATGAGTAAAATTCTTATTCAAGTTAAAAAAAACCTTAGGGTATATAAACTTATTCCATAAAAATAGTGTTAGAATAAAAGTAAAAAGGTTAATATATTATTAAGAATCAAAATGCTATACAAGTGTCTGAGAAAGAACAATCAAAGCTAAATCCAAAACAAGAACAACCTTTCAAGACTATATTATAAAGAGTTGACTCTGCTATAACTGAATTATTCTTTGTAGATGCCTCCAACGGAATTGAAATAATATTTTTATGTCATGTATTACTTGTAAATATCATATTAAGAGGCATGACACTGTTAGCAATAATAGCAAGTGCTGTACCAACAACGATTTTATTGTGAGACCACTCACTTTAAATTTGATGTACCTCTTCAAACAACTTAAATAACCATCACAAATATCAAAGCAGAGCAATGATGCTAAATTTATAAGGAAATAAATTTGATAATATGGAATGAAGCACTTACGGCTAAGTGTCAAACGAAGTTCTAGAGATATATTGGATATTAATGAACCTTTTTGGTGAAAAATTAATGGTTTGGGAAGTAATTTCTGTCAAGTACTACCAGTAGTTCGAAAATCGACAAAAATAGAGACTGTAAGAGCTAACTTGCCAAAGTTATACTTATAGTCTCAAATGAAAAAGATTCAACTGACAAAAAATCTATATATATATATATATATATATATATATATATATAACCGAATTGAATTAAAGGATAATTTTGAATTTATAGATAAAGTTTTTAAATTTGAATTTAAAAAGAAAATAAATTTATCTTTTATTATTTGTTATCATACTTAATTCGGTTAATGTTCATATGCAATCATGTTGGGAACTTTTGTTATCTTTTCTAATTATTTAGATACTACTTCACCTCTGGAAAAAAAGAAAAAAAGCTACTCCATATAACTATAAAACTCTTTCATATTTAAAACCCTATAATTATAGTTCTTTAAAATACTATAGCTAGATTTGAATAAAGTGAATTTCTTTTAAAATAAATGTAATATATATATATATATATATATATATATATATATACACACACACATCTATGTTTATCTAGATAACAAAAAGGAGTTTAAAAATTGAATAAAAGTTTACTTACATATATAGTGAAGTAAACCTATATGTTGGAGAAAAAACATCACAAAAATCAGTCAATATTCAAAAAAAGAAAACTCCTTTTGAAGAATGTTCGTTCGAAGAGTCAATTTGTATAAATGTACATCAAACAAATAACAAAACTTTGGCTATACAATTATTATCATTAATTTTAATTTAGCACCTTCTAAGAATTGAAGGGTATAAGCTAAAACCTTTTCATTTAGCTGCAGTCAAACCAACATTGCAAAGGTATAATATTTTTTTCGTTGAAGAATATTAGTTATGAATCATTAGATTATGTGAAAGTTTTTTTTTCTCGAATTCATCATTAGATTATGTGAAAGGTTTTTTTTCTCGAATTCAACAAGAGGAGTATTGATTTATAATTGATAGTTTCTATAGTGATTTTTAAGTGTAACAAAAAATATATTTTTTTAAAAACAAACTGGTATGATGTGAAATATATTTTTAGAAAATTGAAACAAATTATTCGAAATGGGATTATTTTTTAAAATATAATATAATTTTAAAAATAAAAAATAAGATATTTTTGAATTTTAGTAGAGAGTTTTTAAAATTATTATAATAGAATTCATATCATGGATAAAATCAAGAAACCTAAATCCTATGGAATATTTACATAAATATCCGGCCAGATGTATTGTTTACTTTTTATAGCTAATATACATAGATGATATACCGACAACACACGATTATACACATATTATATATGGATTATATATAAATTATACATCCTTCAATTTTTTAATTTAAGTAGTTGGGTGAGCACTTATTTAGATTAATTAGATAAAACCAAAAGAAAAATATGAAAGAATTTCAACCAAAGACTAAAAGTATAAATAAAGTTCTTATGTGGACAATTTCTATTAAAACCCATCCTTTTATAGCGAAATAAATTAATTTTTTGTAACAAAATAAAAAAGACATAAGAAATAAGATAAAAGAAAATTAATATAGAAAAAATGTATGAAAATTCTAAAAACCAGAAATAAGAGATGACAACGAATTTCTTCTTCCGTTTCATGTTTGTTGAGTATAAAAAATTGAAAGCTCATCTCATCAAATTCAAATATTGTTTTCAACTCAAATACATAGATTATAAGATAAGGATATCTTAGAATATTTTTTTTTAATTTACATTGTGTGTCATTTTTTAAAAAATCACTATTACTAACAAACTGATATATTATTTGAATTTGAATTTGAAGTTAAATGCAATTTGAGTAGTTTGCATTAAGGTTAAGCCAAGTATGGTGTCGGAAAAAAACTACTTGGCAATTTTAAGATAATATATGCAATGTTATGTAGTAACAATCAACTAATTTAATATTTAATGATTCAAAGAATAAAAAATCTGTATATATAGCATATTCAAAATTTAAAATCTGTGGCTAGAGATATCGATAAACTCAAAACAGAGTCATACTAAAATAAAATTTCACCAGCTAAATAATCATTTTAAATTTTAGATAGCCGATTAAAGTGGATTTTAAATTAGGGATAATATCTTCACTTGCATGATTATAAAGATATATATATATATATATATATATATATAATGTTTTTGAAATTGGAATTTCAAAATAGAAATAATTTTTGAAGGATAACAACATACCAGATAAGAGTTCAAGTCGTAGTAAAAGAGTTACGTCATAACAAAAGAATCGTTCATATTGTGTCAACCTTTGTGCTATGCCATAAATACGAACTATTATTTCGCTTTATGGCTATTTTTAGGTTCCAATGACACCGATGAGAATGGTGCAAAAATAAAATTATTACTACGAGATTTGAAAAAATGTTAGTTTTTTTTCCATTTAGTGTTTCTTAATAAATATCTAACGATTATCTATATTTTATAATTATCTAGAAGATTTAAATTTTGAGGTTATTTACATATAATTCAAATAACTCAGATATTTAACATGGTTAATGTCAAATATCAAAATGGAGTCATACTAGGCGAAATACAATTCACTAGCTAAATAATTTTTTAAATGTTTAGATAGCCGTCTAAAATGAGTTTTGAATTAAGGATAATATATTCACTTCCATTATTATAAAAATAATTATTATTGAAAAATAAAGTTTTAGAAACTGAAATTTTAAAATAGAAATAATTTTTGAAAGATATCAACACACCAAATAAGAGTTCAAGTAATAGTGAAAGATTCAAGTCATATCTGAAAAGTCCTTCATAGTCTCAACCTTTGATTATTTTTTCATAATATGAGTTATTATTTTGCTTCGTGACTATTTTTAGGATCCAATGACATCGACGAGAATGGTACAAAAAAAATGGAATTATAACTAGGAGATTTGAGAAATAGTTAATCTTTTTCACGTAGTGTTTCTTAATTAATATCCAATGATTATCTATATTTATCGAGAAGGTTTAAAATTTAAGTTTATTTACATATAATCCAAATAACTCAAATATTTGACATGGTTAGTGTTTGCGCATTCGCGCGGGTGCTAATACTAGTGTAAAGTAAGAACAGATCCATTATTCAGTTTCTTCTTGCTTCGTGTCGGAAACGAATAAGAGCATCCAATAAAAGATGATTTGTTTTTTTCTTGAACACTTGGTTATCAATCCCAATGGTAATAGTAGTGCATTTAATAAGAAAAATATTTCTATCATTAGATTAAAATATAATTTGTGCAAATCGCATGTTAGAATTAAAAAGATATCTTAGCTAGTAAAAATGAATATGTTGATCAACTAAATAAAAGGTTGATTGCAAACTTTTATGGTAAAAATAAAATATTTTTTAGTTTTTGACTCAGCAGAAAATGATACCAAAAATTACTACCAAGAAGAATACTTAAATACTTTAATACCAAATGACCTTCTACCATACATATTTGTTGTCAAGTTTATTATTTCTCATGTATGTTAGTGTCACCGTATATATAATAGACTAAGTTAAAATTGATCTTCCATTGTACATAGGTTAATTTTGAAAAAAACAAATATGCACGTCATGCTACTGAAAAATTTAGATACGCTGAATAGCTTATGTAATAGCACACATATGGTATATAGAAGTTTTGACAATAACGTCATATATGCAAAAATTATGATACTGGTCAATGTGCGTCTAAGTATATTATTATCCCTGAATTCAACTTTCGTCTTCCGAAACTAAGGTATATCCTTTTAAATTTGTATGAAAATAATTTTTAGTATGTTTATATTTTGCAAATATAAAAAATAAAGCACAAGGACAAATATCATAAATATTGGACTATATTTACTGCAATATATTTTCTTGCACGAAAAATTGTATGTTACACTTTCAAGAGGGATATCAAGATCGACAACAAGAGTTTTGGTTAAGGCAGAGCACCAAAGCATTAGGAGGAAATAAACACAAAAAATATTATCCATAAAGATGTCACGGCCCGAAATTTCCACCGTCGGGACCGTTATGGGGCCTAACATTTCACTTGCTAGGCAAGCCAACGTTAGAGAATTCATCAAGAGACTTCTTATATATTTCAGTAAATAACAACAACTAAGCTATAACAAGTTAAACTAAGTGTGAAAATTTATAACATCCTCAATATATACACTACTACCCGAATCTGGAGTCATAATTCACGAACTTCTAGGATTTTACTACAAGTAAAAGTCTGAAAGAAATACAACTGTTTGAATGAAAGAAACAGTAAAAGAAAACTAAAAAAATAGACGGGGACTTCAAGGTCTGCGAACGCCGATAGATCTACCTTGAGTCTCCGATGAACCAGTCCGAGCTGCTACGCCTCTCGATCAGCTGGGACCAATACCAAATCTGCACAGGAAGTGCAGAGTGTAGTATCAGTAAAACAGACCCCATGTACAGGTAAGTGTCGGACCTAACCTCGACGAAGTAGTGACGAAACTATGACAAGACACCCACATAATAAACCTGTGCAGATAACAGTATATGTACAAGAAAACAACAGTAGTAGCTAAACATGTACTA
>AWOL01S0130045.1:23752-36439 GCA_000715115.1 Nicotiana otophora
GATATAGGAGATACAACGGAAATGATAACCAGAACAGTCAACATGCTTTTAACTAGTGAAAAACAACTAAACACGATGAAGAAAATTACACGGTATCACCCTTCGTGCTTTTACTCTTAGCCTCACAATATAAATCAATAGATACAGCACGACATTACCTTTCGTGCATTTACTCTCGTAACGTGGAACGACATCACCCTTCGTGCATTAACACTCATAATATGGTACGACATCACCCTTCGTGCATTAACACTCTCCCTTACCATAATGCAATGAACAAATAACAACAGGGAGATAGAATAACAAGTACAAGCCTTACTTCAACATTTGGTTCCACAATACTAACCTCAACTTCGAAATCAATACTCAATTATCACCAGAAAATCCGTAAACATGATAAGAATAATTAATTTAACAATACTAGTCTAAACATGGATAACATGAACAAAGCAAGCTATAATTGCAAAAAACCAAGCCCCCACCCGCATGCTTTAACCCGACTACAACGCATAAGTACTCGTTACCTCGTATATACGTTGTTCCCCAACATTTAAACATGTAACAATTAAACAAACAAGTCCTATTCTCTCAAGTCAAGGTTAGACACAACACTTATCTCACTCCGAAGGCCACTCAATACTCAATTACCACTTTTCCTCTAAAATTGTAATGACCCAGCCAGTCGTTTTAACTATTGCAATTCTGTTCCCCCATTTACTGCTCAAATTGTGAATTACAATTATTATTAGCTTGCCGGGGTAATTGGTTTGGGTTTGGTGAGGTTTTGAAATGATTTGGAGCCTTAGTTCTAAGGTTTAGAATTTAAGTTGAGAAGGTTGACCGGATGTTAACTTACGTGTAACGACCCCAGAGAAATTTTGCTAAAGAAATTAAGGTTTGGTGGTGCCGAAGTAGATCAATTAGTACAAATATTATAGAAATTTCTCGCGTCGAGCTTGCGAGCCGCGGCTCGGACTTTTTGGGTTGAACAATGCACCGATGCGTAAAGGAAAATTTTGTCGGAAAAAGGTCATTCACTCTGCGGACCGCATAGTGGTCGCAAAGTGGATCAGTAGAGGGGCAAGATTTGAGAAACATCTGCGGTGCACTATGCGACCACAGACCTGTTTTGCGGTGCATTATGCGACTGCAGAACAAGTATGCGGACCGCATAATGACCGCAGATCGGATCAGTAATGCCCAACTTTGGAGGCCAAATTATGCGGTGGATATGCGGACCGCATACCTATTATGCGATCGTATAACTGCGTCGGAGCTTCCATTCTTTCTAATTTTTGACCCGACCCAACTTCGATTTATAGCCCTTGAAGCTCATTTTTGAGCCAAAATCTGATATTCTAGAGAGAGGTGAGAGCAATTTAGAGAGAGAAAGTGAAGACTTAGTCATTTATCCATCAATTCTTGTTCAAGATTTGAAGATTTCACAAGGATCTTGCTAGGGCTTCAAAGATGTAAGAATTTCTTTCCTCAATCCTTCAATTTCGGGTTTGGAGTAAAGATGGGTGATTAATAGTATGATTCTTGGGGTGTAGAGTATCATGTATACATACCAATAAACTTGTGGAAAGATTGTTAAGTTCAAATGGGTAAGGATTGGGTCGAAAATAGTAGAAATCTTCATAGACTTTAATTGAAGATTTGAGGGTCGAGTTGGTGTCGCATTTTGGTGAAATTTGTATGGTTGGACTCGTGGTTGGATGAGCGTTTATATTCTGTAACTTTTGTCGGGTTCTGATACGTGGGCCCCACGAGCGAATTTTGAGTTAATTTCGGATTTTAGTGGAAAAATTAATATCTCCTTATGGAATTAATTACAATAATTGGTATTGACTGAATTGAATTAATTGTGGCTAGATACGAGGCTTTCGGAGACCAATTCTCGTGGAAAGTGCATAGCGGAATAAAGAATTACACTGTTTGAGGTAAGTAACAATTTTAAATCTGGTCCTGAGGGTATTAAACCCTAGATTTTGGTATCATGTGATTATTTTGGAGGTGACACACATGTTAGGTGACGAGCGTGTGGGCGTGCACCGAGGGGATTGTGACTTGGTTCGTCCCGGGAAACTGTAAAGTTGAATAATTTGTTGCTAGCTATATGCCCTCTATGTGTTGATAAACTTTGACTATAAATCATGTTAGAAATCATGGTTATGCTATGTGATAGTACTACCCACAGAGGTCGTGTACTTATTGAATTGCCTGTTAAATGCTATATTTACCCAGCCAGCCAGTCGGAATAAATATCCACACTTATTTGAGACTCCAGGTATTGTTCTAAACCCCGTTCGAGGACGAACATTTGTTTAAGAGGGGGAGAATGTAACGACCCGGCCGGTCGTTTTGACTATTGCAATCATGTTCCCCCATTTACTGCTCAAATTGTGAATTACAGTTGTTATTTGACTTGCTGGGGTAATTGGTTTGGGTTCAGTGAGGTTTTGAAATGATTTGGAGCCTTAGTTCCAAGGTTTAGAATTTAAGTTGAGAAGGTTGACCGGATGTTAACTTATGTGTAACGACCCCAGAGAAATTTTGCTAAAGAAATTAAGGTTTGGTGGTGCCGAGGTAGATCAATTAGTATAAATATTCTAGAAATTTCTCACGTCAAGCTTGCGAGTCGCGGCTCGGCCTTTTTGGGTTGAACAATGCACCGATGTGTAAAGAAAACTTTTGTAGGTAAAAGGTCATTTCTGCGACCACTATGCGGTCGCAGAATCACTCTGCGGACCGCATAATGGTCGCAAAGTGGATCAATAGAGGGGCAAGATTTGAGGAAAATCTGCGGTGTACTATGCGACCGCAGACCTATTTTGCGGTGCATTATGGGACCGCAGAACAAGTATGCGAACCACATAATGACCGCAGACCGGGTCAGTAACGCCCAGCTTTGGAGGCCAAATTATGTGGCGGATATGCGGACCGCATACCTTTTATGCGATCGCATAACTGCATCGGAGCTTCCATTCTTTCTAATTTTTGACCCGACCCAACTTCGATTTATAGCCCTTGAAGCTCATTTTTGAGCCAAAATCTGATACTCTAGAGAGAGGTGAGAGAAATTAAGAGAGAGAAAATGAAGACTTAGTCATTTATCCATCAATTCTTGTTCAAGGTTTGAAGATTTCACAAGGATCTTGCTAGGGCTTCAAAGAGGTAAGAATTGCTTTCCTCAATCCTTCAATTTCGGGTTTGGAGTAAAGATGGATGATTAATAGTATGATTCTTGGGTGTAGAGTATCATGTATACATACCAATAAGGTTGTGGAAAGATTGTTAAGTTCAAATGGGTAATGATTGGGTCGTAAATGGTAGAAATCTTCATAGACTTTAATTGAAGATTTGAGGGTCGAGTTGGTGTCGAATGTTGGTGAAATTTATTTGTTTGGACCCGTGGTTGGATGAGCGTTCATATTCTGTAACTTTTGTCGGGTTTCGATACGTGGGCCCCACGAGCGAATTTTGAGTTAATTTCGGATTTTATTGGAAAAATTAGTATCTCTTTATGGAATTAATTACAATAATTGGTATTGATTGAATCGAATTAATTGTGGCTAGATACGAGGCTTTCGGAGACCAATTCTCGTGGAAAGGGCATAGCGGAATAAAGAATTACACGGTTTGAGGAAAGTAACAGTTTTAAATCTGGTCCTGAGGGTATTAAACCCCGAATTTTGGTATCATATGATTATTTTGGAGTTGACGCACATGTTAGGTAACGAGCATGTGGGCATACACCGAGGGGATTGTGACTTGGTCCGTCCCAGGAAACTGTAAAGTTGAATAATTTGTTGCTAGCTATATGCCCTCTATGTGTTGATAAAATTTGACTATAAATTATGTTAGAAATCATGCTTAGGCTATGTGATAGTACTACCCACAGAGGTCGTGTACTTGTTGAATTGCCTGTTAAATGCTATATTTACTCAGTCTCAATTTTTACTTGCACATTTTATCTTAGTCTTTGTTATTATTATTGATACATCATATCATTAATGTTTGGGATGATTTCATGATTATTGAGAGCCCGAGAGACTGGAGAGATTTATAAGTGAGGGAGGCCGAGGGCTTGATTGTGAGGATATTTTATGGATTGGGGCTTCCCGCCTGTAGCAGGCCTTATTGGCTTATTATTGCACGTGAGTTGGCCATGCAGCACGTGAGTTAGCCGTGCAGCACGTGATTGGCCGTGCGGATCCTTATATTATTATTGCATGTGAGTTGGCCGTGCAGCACGTGGGTTGGCCGTGTGGATCCAGATACTTATATTATGGCACGTGAGTTGTCCATGCAATACATGAGTTGTCCGTGCAACACGTGAGTTGTCCGTGCTTATAGCGCTTGGGCTGTAGGAGCCCCTCATGAGTCTGTACACCCCCAGTGAGCGCGGGTATCCATTGAGCGAGTGATGAGGGCTTGGAGCCCAGGGAGTGATGAGGGCTGGGAGCTCAGAGAGTGATTGTTACTTGCTGAGTTGGTTGTACTCATACTACACCCTGCACTTCGTGTGCAGATCCAGGTGTTCCTGGATATAGCGGGTGCTGATCCTTTCGCGCGGTTGTATTTTAGGAGATTTTTGAGGTAGCTGTCGTGTTCCGCATACCTTATCTCTACTTCTCTATCTATTTGTTCACTATAGTTGGTCTCAGACTATTATAGACTATATTTTCCAGACTTGTATTCATATTAGATGCTCATGTACTCAGTGACACCAGGTTTTGGGGAGTGTTTGTCTTGTATTTAAATATTATATTTTCAATCTTGAGAGAAATTGTGGTTCATTGAGATTTTCGGCTTGCCTAGTATTGAGATAGGCGCCATCACGATGGGTGAGATTTTGGGTCGTGACAAAAATTCACCTCTGAACCACTCGTATCTATTCAAAAATGACTCTATAATATCAAATATTTCTACAGGAATCAATTACATTGCATAGATTTAGATTTTCCAAACTTTTCCCCAAAAAGTTAAAAATCGACCCCGGGCCCGCTTGGTCAAAACCCGAAGTTCGGACCAAAATCTATTTACCCATTCACCCTCGAGCCCGTATATGCAATTAGTTTTGGAATTCGACCTTAATTTGAGGTCCAAATCCCAATTTCCCAAAAATCCCTAATTCTACCAAAACCCCCAATTTCTACCATGGAAATCCTAGATTTTAGGTTGGAAATTCATGCAATGTAATGGGTAATTGAAAGAAAATGGTTTAAAATCACTTACTAACACTTTGGGGAAGCAAATGTCTTTTGTAAATCGCCTCTAGGCCGTCTAGATTTTGAAAATGTGAAAGAATGGCTTAAGTTCCATTTTGGCACTGTTTTATGAACTGAGCGACAGTGTTCATCGCGTTCGCGAGGACACTGTCACGTTCGCGAAGAGCTGCCCTGCTAGGCTTTTGTGATCGCAAAACCCTCACCGCTTTCGCGAAGGATATGCCCCCTAGCCTTTTGTGTTCGCGTGCCAGGGGGTCATAGAAGGAAAGTCTGACCCATCCCCCATGTCCCAAATGCTACGCGTTCGCGATGAACCGGTCGCGTTCGCGAATGGTAAATCCCTCATCACTCCGCGTTTGCAACAAGGCCTTCGCGTTCGCGAAGAGGAAAAATCCAGCCATCCCAGTTTCTACTTCGCGAGAGTACCTTCGCGAACGCGAATAAGGAAACCAGAAGGCACCTGAAGCTGCAGAAAACCAGATTTTTCTAAGTCTGAAACATCCCGTAGCCTAACCGAAACTCACCCGAGCCCTCGAGGCTCCAAACCGAATATGCACAAAAGTCTAAAAATATCATACGAACTTGCTCATGCGATCAAATCGCCAAAATAACACCTACAACTACGAATTTAGCACCAAATCAATTGAAATTCTTAAGAATACTTTAAATTTTCTAATTTCACAACCGTACGTCCGAATCACGTCAAACCAACTCCATTTCTCACCAAACTTCACAGATAAGTCATACATATTATATTGGACCTATACCGAGCTTCGAAACCAAAATATGGACCTGGTATCAACAAGGCCAAACATCAACCAATTCTTAAAACCATTAAAGTTTTAGACTTTTAATTTTCATCAAAAATTCATAACTCGAGCTATGAACTTCCGAATTCGATTCCGGGCATACGCCCAGGTCCCATATTTCGATACGGACCCACCGGGACCGTCAAAACATGGATCCGGGAGCCTTTACCAAAAATGTTGACCGAAGTCAACTCAACTGAAGTTTTTAGGCAAAAATTCTTATTTTTATCCGTTTTAACATATAAGCCTTCCAGGCCAATATCCGGATTGCGCACGCAAATCAAGAAAGGCTAAGATGAGGTTTTTGAGGCCTCGAAACGCATAATTAGGTTCTAAAATATAAGATGACCTATCGGGTCATCACATTCTCCACCTTTAAAATAACCGTTCGTCCTCGAACGGACATAGAAAAGTACCTGGGCTGGTGAAAAGATGTGGATATCTACTCCGCATGTCCGAATCGGACTCCCAAGTAGCTACCTCGATGGGCTAAACCCTCCACTGCACTCGAACTGAAGGATAACTCTTCGATCTCAACTGGCGATCCTGCCAGGCTAGAATAGCCACCGGCTCCTCCCCGTAAGACAAATCCTTATCCAACTGGACAGAGCTGAAATCTAACACATGGGATGGATCGCCATGATACTTTCGAAGCATGGACACATGGAACACTAGATGAACTGATGATAACCCCGGTGGCAAGCAAGCCTGCAAGCCACCTCTCTCACTCTATCCAGAATCTTAAAAGGTCCGATATACCAAGAGCTCAACTTGCCCGTCTTTCCGAACCGCATTACACCCTTCATGGGTGATACCCGAAGCAACACTCTCTCCCCGACCATAAATGCAACATCACGAACTCTATGGTCGGCATAACTCTTCTGCCTGGACTGAGCTGCGCGAAGTCTATCCTGAATAATCATGACCTTGTCCAAGGCATCCTGTACCAAATCTATACCCACTAGTCGAGCCTTCCTCGGCTCAAATCATCCGACCAGCAATCGACACCGTCTACCATATAGTGCCTCATAGGGAGCCATCTGAATGCTCGACTGGTAGCTGTTGTTGTAGGCGAACTCTGCAAGGGGCAAGAACTGATCCCACGATCCTCCGAAGTCTATAACATATGCGCGGAGCATATCCTGCAAGATCTGAATAGTGTGCTCGGACTATCCATCTATTTGAGGATGAAACACTATGCTCAACTCAACCCGCGTGCCCAACCCATGCTGTACTTCTCTCCAGAAGTGCGAGGTGAACTGCGTACCTCGATCAGAAATGATAGACACGGGCACACCGTGAAGACGGATGATCTCGCAGATGTAAATCTCTACCAACCGCTACGAAGAATAGGTAACTTCCATATGAATGAAATGCGTTGACTTAGTCATCCTGTCCACAATGACCCAAACGACATCAAACTTTCTCTGAGTCCATGGGAGTCCAACAACGAAATTCATAGTGATATGCTCCCACTTCCACTCACGAATCTCTATCTTCTGAAGCAAACCACCAAGTCTCTAATGCTCGTACTTGACTTGCTGACAATTTAGACACCGAGCTATATATGCAACTATATCCTTTTTCATCCTCTTTCACCAATAATGCTGCCGCAAGTCCTGATACATCTTGGCGGCGCCCGGATGAATAGAATACCGGGAACTGTGGGCCTCCAATAGAATCAACTCACGAAGTCCATCGATATTAGGCACACAAACACGACCCTGCATCCTCAAAACTCCATCATCTCCGACCGTAATCTTCTTGGCATCACCGTGCCGCACCGTGTCCCTAAGGACAAGCAAACTAAGGTCATCATACTGTCGCTCCCTAATGCGCTCAAACAACGAAGACCGACGACGGTACAAGCTAGAACATGACTGGGCTCAGAAATATCCAACCTCACGAACTGATTGGCCAAAGCCTGAACATCGAGTGCAAGCGGTCTCTCACCGACTAGAATATACGCAAGTCTGCCCATACTCACTGACTTCCTACTTAAGGCATCGGCCACTACGTTGGCCTTCCCGGGATGATACAAGATGGTGATATCATAATCTTTCAATAGCTCTAACCACATTCTCTGCCTCAAATTGAGATCCTTTTGTTTGAATAAGTACTATAAACTCCAATGGTCCGTGAAAACCTTACATGACACGCTGTAAAGATAGTGCCTCCAAATCTTCAGCGCACAGACAATGGCTGCCAACTCTAAGTTATGGACAGGGTAATTCTTCTCGTGAACCTTCAACTGTCGCGAAGCATATGCAATAACCCTGCCACCCTGCATCAATACCGCACCCAGACCAATACGAGATGCGTCACAATATACTGTATAAGATCCTGAACCTGAGGGTAACACCAATACCAGTGCCGTAGTCAAAGCAGTCTTGAGCTTCTGAAAGCTCGCCTCATACTCGTCCGACCATCTGAACGGGGCACCCTTCTGTTTCAACCTGGTCAACGGGGCTGCTATAGATGAAAACCCCTCCACAAATCGATGGTAATAGCCCGCCAAACCCAAGAAACTCCTGATCTCCATAGCTGAAGCGGGTCTAGGCCAGTTCTGAACTGCCTCAATCTTCTTAGGATCCACCTGAATGCCCTCTGCTGATACAATATTCCCCAAGAAAGCGACTGAATCCAACCAAAACTCGCACTTTGAAAATTTAGCATACAACTGGCTGGCTCTCAGAGTCTGAAGTACAATCCTGAGATGCTGCTTATGGTCCCCTTGACTGCGGGAGTAGATCAAGATTCATCAATAAATACAATCACAAAGGAGTCCAAATAAGGCTTGAACACTAGGTTCATCAAATCCATGAATGTTGATGGGGCATTTGTCAACCCAAAGGACATCACCAAAAACTCATAATGCTCGTAACGAGTCCCAAGGGCTGTCTTAGGGACATCGGATGCCCTAATCCTCAACTGATGGTAGCCAGATCTCAAATCAATCTTCGAAAACACCTTGTCACCCTGAAGCTGACCAAATAAATCATCAATCCTCGGCAATGGATAATTATTCTTGATGGTGACTTTGTTCAACTACCGATAATCTATGCACATCCTCATCGATCTATCCTTCATCTTCACAAACAACACAGGTGCACCCCATGGCGAGACACTAGGTCTAATGAAGCCCTTATCAAGTAGATCTTGCAATTGTTCCTTTTATTCTTTCAACTCTAGCGGGGCCATGAAGTATGGCGGAATGGAAATGGGCTGAGTGCCCGGAGCCAAATTAATGCCAAAATCAATATCCCTATAGGGTGGCATCCCCGACAAATATGCAGGGAACACCTCTAGAAACTCACAAACAACCGGCACTGAATCCATGGAAGGAACCTCCGCACTAGAATCGCGAACATAAGCCAAATAAGCTAGACACCCCTTATCGACCATATGCCGAGCCTTCACATAAGAGATAACCCTACTGGTAGAATGGCCAGAAGTCCCTCTCCACTCTAATCGAGTCAACCCCAGCAAGGCTAAGGTCACCGTCTTGGCGTGACAATCCAATATAGCGTGATAAGGTGACAGCCAATCCATACCTAAGATGACATAGAAATCAACCATATCGAGGAGTAGAAGGTCTACACTAGTCTCAAGACTCCCAATGGTGACTACACATGAATGATAAACACGATCTACAATAATAGCATCTCCCACAGGTATGGACACATACATAGGAGCACTCAAAGAATCACGAGGCATGACCAAATATGAAGCAAAATAGGATGACACATAGGAGTAAGCAGATCCCGGATCAAATAGAACTGAAGAATCTCTACTGCAAACTGAAAACTGTACCTGTAATAACAACATCGGATGACTCAGCCTCAGGCATGGCTGGAAAAGCATAACATTGGGGCTGGGCCCCACCACCCTGAACTACGTCGCCGGGACGACCTTTAGCTGGCTGGTCTCCACCTCTAATGGCCTGACCTCCACCTCTAACAGTCTGGACCCTACCTCTAGTTGCCTGACCCCTGCCTCTGGCTGGCTGAGCAGGTGGTGCAGCAACTGGTGTCAGAACCATGGCACGAGAACCCTGATGTTGTGAGCTTCCCGATGCCGGAGGGCAAAATCTATCAATGTGCCTCGGATCACCACAAGTATAACAGGACCTCGACTGCTGTGACTGCTGACCCTGAAATAGACCCTGTCGACCTGAGTAACCACCCTGAAAACTCTAGAGTGGAGGTTCACTAATAGGGGTTGGTGGTGCACTGTAGGCTAGCTGGTCGGAATAATGCATCTGAGGGCCACGACCACCTGAGGCACCGTGGGATGCCTGGAGTGCTGAATGAAATGGCCTGGGAGGATGGCCACTGCCATAAGCACCCCGGCCTCCAGATGAGGCTCCACTGAATCCACCGGAGTGACGAGGCCTCTTGTCAGACCCCTGACCACTCCCATGAGCTAAAACTATCTCGACTCGCCTTGGAACATTGGCAGCCGCCTGAAAAGAAATCTCATTCTCAGTCTCCTTAGCCATATACAATCTGATAGGCTGAGAAAGTCCATCAATAAACCTCCTCACCCTCTCTCTCTCTGTAGGAAATAGAATAAGAGCATGACGGGCCAAATCCACAAAACAGGTTTCATACTGAGTAACAGTCATACTGCCCTGCTGGAGACGCTCGAACTGACGGCGATGCTCCTCTCTCAGTGTGATAGGGAGAAACTTCTCTAGAAAGAGCTGAGGGAACTGGTCCCAAGTAAGAGCAGTCGACCCCGCTGGTCTGGTCAACAAATAATCTCTCCACCATTTCTTGGCGGAACCAGTCATTTGAAATGCAGCAAAATCGACCCCATTGGTCTCCACTATACCCACGTTCCTTAGCACCTCATGACAGCTGTCAAGATAATCATGTGGGTCCTCGGAAGGTGCACCACTGAAGTGAACTGGAAAGATCTTGGTAAACCTGTCCAATCTCTACAAAGCCTCAGAAGACATAACTGACCCATCACCGGTATGTGCCGCCACAACCAGCTGAACTACTCCGACTGGATGAGCGGCTGGAGTCTGATACTGGGGAGCTATCTGCTCCGGAGTATGAGTAGCATGAGTCTGGGCTCCTCCTCTAGCCTGAGAGACGACTGGTGCCATGGGAAATTCACCAGTCTGGGCCACACTCTCCATAAGGCCCACCAAACGGACCAAAGCGTCCTGAAGTACTGGGGTGGAAATGAACCCCTCCAGGACCTGAGCTGGTCAGATAGGCACAACCTGGGCTGGAACCTCCTCATCAAACTCTATCCGAGGCTCCACCGTTAGTGCTGCTTCTCGGGCTCTAGGCTGAGCCCTGCCCCTGCCCCTGCCTCGGCCTCTGGCACGGCGGCCTCGACCTCTGCCCCTCGTAGGAGCTGCCACTGGGGGAACTGGCTGCTGCTCAGTTGAGGAAGTGGTACGTGTTCTCGCCATCTGCGAGAGAATAATAGTAGAAGAGTTCAATTAGTATTGAGAAAACAAAATCGCACGACCGAGAAGAATAAAAGTGAAATTTGTTCCTAAACTTCATAGCCTCTAGAAGATAGGCACAGACGTCTCCGTACCGATCCTCCATACTTTACTAATCTCGCTCGTGAATCGTGAGACCTAGGCAACCTAGTGCTCTGATACCAACATGTCACGACCCAGAATTCCCACCGTCGGGACCATGATGGCGCCTAACATTTCACTTGTTAGGCAAGCCAACATTAGAGAATTCATCAAGCCAATTCTTATACATTTTACTAAATAACAGCAACTAAGCTATAATAAGTTAAAATAAGTGCGGAAATTTATAACAGCCTCAATATATACACTACTACCCAAATCTGGTGTCACAATTCACGAACTTCTAGGATTTTACTACAAGTAAAAGTCTGAAACAAATACAACTATTTGAATGAAAGAAACAGTAAAAGAAAACTGAAAAGATAGACAGGGGCTTCAAGGTCTGTGAACGCCGACAGATCTACCTTGAGTCCCCGATGAACCAGTCCGAGCTGCTACGCCTCTCGATCAGCTGGGACCAATACCAAAATCTGCACAGGAAGTGCAGAGTACAGTATCAGTACAACCGACCCCATGTACTGGTAAGTCTCGAGCCTAACCTCGACGAAATAGTGATGAGGCTATGACAAGACACCCATATAATAAACCTGTGCAGATAACAGTATATGTACAAGAAAACAACAATAACAGCTAAACATGCACTATTGGGAGGGGGCATGCTAAGGGGTTATAAGATACGAGAAATACAGCGGAAATGATAACCAGAACAGTCAATATTCCTTTAACCAGTAAAAATAATAAGGCACAATGAAGAAACTTGCATGGTATCACCCTTCGTGCTTTTACTCTCAACCTCACTATGTAAATAAATGGATACGGCACGGCATCACCTTTCGTGCATTTACTCTCAATCTCACAATATAAATCAATGGATACGACACGGCATCACCCTTCGTGAATTAACTCTAATAACATGGCACGACATCACCCTTCGTGCATTAACACTCATAATATGGCACGACATCACCCTTCATGCATTAACACTCACAATATGGCACTGCATCACCCTTCGTGCATTAACACTCACAATATGGCACGGCATCACCCTTCGTGCATTAACACTCACAATATGGCACGG
>AWOL01S0130054.1:0-10802 GCA_000715115.1 Nicotiana otophora
ATTTTAATTATTTTTAAAAAATATATATTTTCAATTACCGACCAAAGTTGGTCGATTTTTTTTTAATTTTAATAATTAATAAAAAGACATAATTTAGTTAAACCGACCAACTTTGGTAGGTAAAATTAAATTAATAAAATATGTTTCCGACCAAAGTTGGTCGATTTTTTTTTAATTTTAATAATTAATAAAAAGACATAATTTAGTTAAACCGACCAACTTTGGTAGGTAAAATTAAATTAATAAAATATGTTTCCGACCAAAGTTGGTCGATTTTTTTTTAATTTTAATAATTAATAAAAAGACATAATTTAGTTAAACCGACCAACTTTGGTAGGTAAAATTAAATTAATAAAATATGTTTCCGACCAAAGTTGGTCGGTAAAATAATTAAACTTGTCAGATGGTCGTTTTAATCTACAGACCAAAGTTGGTCGGAAATTTCGGTAAGCCATTCCGACCATCAAAACACCGTCCACACCGTAATGGTCGTGTTTTGGTCGGTAATTTACCATAACCGACCAACGTTGGTCGGTTTTTAGCGAATTTCTAGTAGCGCTTGATGGCCCTAAAATGCCAAAACACGAGGAACAATCATAGAGAAGCGATGACTGTTGTTCATTAGGTTGTTTCTGAAGGCGCACAAAATTTTAGGCGATTCGAAGCCCGTCGCCCGAATTCATGAAGATCGTGTGGACATCAACACACGAAAAATTGAAATTCGTCATGAATTCCCATTTTATGGCCCTACATTGCCAAAAAGAAAAAGAGAAAAACTCATGGCAAAGAGATGTCTATTGTTGATTAGGTCATTTCTATTGGGCCCAAAACATTTGGGCGATTCGTAGCCCGTCCCCCGAATTCAGGACGATTTCTAATTTTTCGTGTGCATTCCATCTTTATGAATTCAGGCGATGGGTGACGAGTCGCCTAAACTTTTGTGAGCCTATTAGAAACGACGTAATGAACAATGTCATCATGTTTTGCATTATAGGACCATAAAATAGGAATTCAAGACGATTTTCCATTTTTCGTGTGTTAATGTCCACACCATCTTCAAGAATTCGGGTGACAGGTTCTGAATCGCCTAAAATTTTGTTGGCCCATTAGAAATGATATAATGAACAAAATAGCCATTTCTTTTCCATGACTGTTTCTCGTTTTTGGTATTTTAGGGTCATAAAATAAAAATTTAGGACGATTTTCAATTTTCGTGTGCTAATGTCCACGCCATCTTCATGAAGGTTTACATATCGCCTAAAATTTTATGGGCCCATAAAAAACGACATAATAAACATTAATCATTGCTTTGCCATGATCATTCCTCGATTTTTGGCTTTCTAGGACCATAAAACAGGAATTCAAGACGATTTCTTATTTTTCGTGTCCGTGCCATCTTCAAGAATTCGTGCGACAAACTCCAAATAGCCTAAACTTTTGTGGGCCCATCAAAAATTATATAATGAACAATAACCATTGCTTTGCCATGATTATTTCTCATTTTCGGGCATTTTAGGGTCATAAAATTGGAACTTAGGACGAATTTCAATTTTCATGTACTAACGTCCACGCCGTTTTCATGAATTCGAGCGACGGGTTCTGAATCACCTAAAACTTTTTGGCCCCATCAGAAATAACCTAATGAACAATAGTCACTGCTTCTCCATCAACGTTCCTCATTTTTGGTACTTTAGGGTCTTAAAATAAGAATTCTTGACCATTTCCAACTTTTTGTGTGCTAAGTACACAAAATCTTCATGAATTTGAGCGAAGGGTTTCAAATTGCCTAAAACTATTTGGGCCCATCAACAATGATCTAATGAAACAGTTATTGCTTTGCCATTATCGTTCTTCATTTTTGGCATTTTGGGCCATAATATATGATTTAGGACGATTTTTAATTTTTTATGTAATAATATCCACGCCATCTTCATGAATTCGAGCGACTGGCTTCGAATCGCCTAAAAAACATTTTGGCCATTGGAAACGACCAAATAAAGTATAGTCACTGCTTCACCATGACTGTTTCATATTTTTTGGTATTTTAGGACCATAAAATAGGAATTCAAGATGATTTTTATTTTTCAATGTATTAATGTCCACGCCATCTTTATGAATTCCGTCGATGGGCTTCGAATCGCCTAAACTTTTGTGAGTCCATCAGAAAATACCTAATGAATATTAGGCATCGTTTCGCTATGATTGTTCCACGTTTCTGGCATTTTAGTGCCACAAAATAGGAATTCAGGACGATTTCTAATTTTTCGCGTGCTAATGTCCACGACATCTTCATGAATTCAGGGGATAGGTGCCGAATCGCCTTAAATTTTATGGGCCCATCCAAAGCAATCTAATAAATAATAGTCATTGCTTCACCATGATCGTGACTCGATTGTTAGTGTTTAAATGCCATAAACTGGAATTCAGGATGATTCCCAATTTTTCATGTGCATTTCACGACATCTTCATGAATTTGGGGACGAGTTTCGAATAGTCTAAATGTGGGCCTTTCAGAAATGACATATTGAACAATAGTCATCACTGTCCATGAGTGTTCCTTATTATTTGGTGTTTTATGGCAATAAAACAGGAATTTAGGATAATTTACCATTTTTCGTGTGCTAATATCCATGAAATCTTCATGAATTCGGGTGACGGCCCCGAATCACCTAAATCAAAAAGAGAATTAATAAAAAATTGTCATTACTTCTCCACGACCTTTTCTCGTTTTTGGCATTTTAAGGTCATACAACAGACATTCGGGACAATTTCTAATTCATCTTATGCACTATAAAATATCAAAAAATGAGGAACGGTCATGGCGAAGTGATGAGTATTAGGTCGGTATTGATTGGCCCGCAATATTTAGGAGATTTAGCGTCGGTCGTCCGAATTCGTGCAGATGGCGTGGACTATAGCGTACGAAAATCTGAGAATCCAGAATTCCTATTTTATGGGCCTAAAACGCTAAAAAATGAGGAACAGTCGTGGCAAAAATGATGATGTAACGACCCAGCCGGTCGTTTCGAGAGTTATAGTCCCAGTTTTCCCATTTTTACTTCCTTTTGTGCTTTTCAGATATATTATGATATACCGGGTTAGTTGGTTCGGGTCCGGAGTGGTTTCGGAGTGGATTGAGATACTTAGTCTCTTATTTAGAAGCTTAAGTTAAAAAAGTCAAGCGGATGTTGACTTATATGTAAAGGATCTCGAAATTTAATTCTGATTGTTCCATTAGCTTCGTTAGGTGCTTTTGGACTTAGGAGCGCGTCCGGAATGTGATTTGGAGGTCCGTAGTGGAATTAGGCTTGAATTGGCGAAAGTTAAAAATTTGGCGATTTCTGGTCGGGAGTGGAAAATTTGATATCGGGTTCGGAATGGATTTCCGGAAATTGGAGTAGGTTCGTGGTGTCATTTGTGACCTGTGTGTAAAATGTTAGGTCACTCGGACGTGGTTTGGTAGGTTTGGTATCGTTTGTGGAATTCGGAAGTTTAGAAGTTCTTAGGCTTGAATCCGAGGGTAATTTGGTATTTTGATGTTGTTTTGAGTGATTCGAAGGCTCGACTAAGTTTGCATGTTATTATATGACTTGTTGGTATGGTTGGTTGAGGTCCCGAGGGGCTCGGGATGATTCCTGGTGGTTAACGGATTGTTTGAAGTTGGAAAAATGCAGCTAAAGCTATTGCTACTAGTATTTTCGCACATGCGGAGGGGGAGCCGCAGGTGCGAGGTCGCTGGTGCGCTTGGTAAGCCGCAGATGCAGACATGGAGGACCTGGGTTGGAACCGCAGGTGCGTAGAAGGCTATCTCATCTGCGAGCCCGCATCTGCGAGACCTGGGGCGCATATGCGGAAAGGAGGATTTTGGCAGGCTTCGCAGAAGCGGAGGGTGATGCGCAGGTGCGAGATTTGGCCGGAGATGTGGAACCTAGGCTCCTAAGTGAGTTCTGCACCTGCGATGGAAATTTCGCAGGTGCGGCATCGCAGAAGCGGAAAAAGAGACCGCATATGCAGTTTTGCTAAGCAGAAAGTTTAAAATGGGGACTTCAAGATTTTTCCTCATTTTCACCATTTGGAACACGGACTTTGGAGCTTTTGGAGTGATATTTGGAAGGAAATTCAAGGATTATCATTGGGGTAAGTTCCTTGAGCCTAATTATCCTTAGCTATGGTGTTTTCCCGTTGATTTATCACCTAATTAGTGGGGTTTTGAATTGAAAATTGTGCGTTAGGGCTTGGAATTTTGAAGAGAGTAATTTGGGGATTTGAGGGAGCAAATGAGGTCGGATTTTGATGAATTTAGTATGGGTAGACTCGGGAGTGAATGGGTTTTCGGGTTTTATAACTTTTGTCGGATTTCGAGGCGTGGGCCCGGGGGCCGGGTTTGAGTGAATTTCGGGATTTGGCCCATACTTTGGTATTTTCCTTGTGGGATTCATTCTTTAGCTCATATTGATCGTATTTTATTGCTTGTGGCTAGATTCGGGTCATTTGGTGGCCGGTTCGAGAGGAAAGGGCATTTCGGAGTAAGAGTTCTACATTGTTGAGGTAAGTAACAGTTTTAAATCTGGTCTTGAGGGTATGAAACCTGTAGTTTAATATAATGTGACTGTTTGGAGGTGGCACCCATGCTAGGTGACGGGCGTGTAGGTGTACGCCGTGAGGGATTGAGACTTGGTCCGTCCCGGGGGAATGTGAAGTCTAATAGCCTTTATTTGTGTTTATATGTATTCCTGTCTACTAGAACTTGACTGCATTTCATGTTAGAAATCATGCTTAGGCTATATTCCTGCTCATGGTAGTTATATTCAATCATAGTGATTCTTGTACATGTTTACCTCAGTCTCTGTTATTTTCCCGTATGATATACTGTAACACTTTGATTTGGGCTATTTTGCCTTCCTTTATTGAGAGCTATGAGACTAGAGAGGTTCATGACTGAGTACGGTCGAGGGCCTGTTTGTGAGATATTATACTAAAGCACATGAGATGTCCGTGCAACACGTAAGTTGTCCGTGCAGATCCTTATATTATACTATAGCGCATGAGTTGTTCATGCAACACGTGAGTTATCCGTGCGGATTCAAATATTTATACTATGGCAGGTGAGTTGTCCGTGCAGCACGTGAGTTGTCCGTGCAGATTATAGCGCTTGGGCTGTAGGAGCCCCTCATGAGTCTGAACACCCCAGTGAGCGCAGGTACCTATTGAGAGTGTGTATTGAGGGCTGAGAGCAGAGAGTGTGAGCTGTTGAGATGGGTTGAGTGACTACTGCCTTGAGAGGTTGTACTTGCTTTTATTTATTATTGCACTTAGTTGTTATCTGTTATTGTTGTGAAATTTCTGGAAGATTCATATCTGTTTTACATNCATGAGCGCGAACTGATTTGACTTATACCACAGGGTTTGAAAGCATGTTCACTCTTTACTGAAAACTTTTAAAATGAACTGTACTGCACAATCGTCACTACTCCTCAGTCCCTTATTTATTTCTGTTACTTGCTGAGTTGGTTGTACTCATGCTACACCCTTCACTTCATGTGCAGATCCAGGTGTGTTTGATCACAGACTTCATTGAGTTCGGGCGCGATCGAGTACTGGAGACTACGAGGTAGCTGCCGGCCTCCGCAGGACCTTGTCTCTCCTTCTATATTTCCTTCTGTCTTGTATTGATACTTAGGCACCGGTTGTATTAGTTTGGTTCTCTAGATGCTCATGACTTAGTGACAACCCGATGTCGGGTTATTTTTCCGCACTCATATTTTATTTGGGTTTTATCCTGTATTTATGAGAAATTTGGTTGTTTTAAATGTCTTAATTCTTTTCTGTTAAATTTTGAAAGTGTTTTGGAAAGGTCGGCTTGCCTAGTACCACGATAGGCGCCATCACGACGTGTTAGGTTTTGTGTCGTAACAGATGACTATTGTTTATTAGGTCATTTTTAATGGCCCGCAAAAGTTTAGGAGATTCGGGGCTGGTCGCCTGAATTCATGCAGGTCACGTGGACTCTGCACATGAAAATCTGAGAATCGACCTGAATACCTGTTTTATGGCCATAAAATGCCAAAAGGTGAGGAATGGTCATGGTGAATCGATAACTATTGTTCATTAGGTCGTATTTGATGGGACCACAAAATAATAGGAGATATGAGGTCAGTCGCCTGAATTCACGCAGATGGCGTAGACATAGCACATGAAAATCTGAGAATCGTCCTAAATTCATGTTTTATGGCCCTAAAACGCTAAAAATGGGGAATACTCATGGAGAAGAGATTATTATTGTTCATTAGGTCAATTTTTATGAGCCAGCAAAATATTATGAGATTCGGGCCTAATCATCCGAATTCATGAAGATGGCATGGACTATAGCATATGCAAATCTAGGAATATTCATGAAACCCTGTTTCATGGACCTAAAACAACCAAAAATAAGGTATTATCATGGTGAAGCGATGACTGCTGTTAATAAATTTGTTTATGATGTGCCTTCAAAATTTTAAGAGATTCAGGGCCGGTTGCTTGAATTCTTGCAGATGGCGTGGATTATAGCACACGAAAATTCTGAAATAGTCCTAGATTCCTATTATATGGACATAAAATGCCAAAAAACAAGGAACGGTGGTGATGTGATGACTATTGTTCATTAGGTCATTTTTAATGGGCTCACAAAATTTTAGGAGATTCAACGTCGATCGCCCGAATTCATGCATATGGCGTGGATTATAACACATGAAAATCTAGGAATCGTCGTGAATTCTTGTGTTATGGCCCTAAAATGCCAAAACACTAGGAACAGTTATGGCGAAACGATGACTATTGTTCATTAGGTCGTTCTTGATGGGCCCGTTAAATCTTAAGAGTTTCGGGATCGGTCGCCTGAATTCATGTAGATGGCGTAGACTATAACACATGAAATGTATGAATCTTCCCGAATTCTTTTTATGGCCCTAAAATGCCAAAACATGAGGAGTGGTCATGAAAAAACGATGACTATAATTCATTAGGTCGTTTTTTACGGGCCCGCAAAGTTTAGGAAATTCGGAACCAGTCGCCCAAATTCATGCATATGGCATGGACTATAGCACACGAAAATCTAGGAATCGTCCTGAATTCTTATTTTACGGCCCTAAAACACCAAGAAACAAGGAACCGTCTTGGCAAAGCAATGTCTATTGTTCATTAGGTCGGTTTTATGGGGCCGCAAAATATTAAGAGACTCGAGGATGGTCTCCCAAATTCATGCATATGGTGTGGACTATTGCATACAAAAGTTAGGGAATCATCCTGATTCTTGATTTATAGCCCTAACATTCCATAAAATAGGAACGGTCATGGCGAAGAGATGACTATTATTCATTAGGTCGTTTTTATGGGCCTGCAAAATATTAGGAGATTCGAGGCCGGTCGCCCCTAATTCATGCAGATGGCGTGGAATACAGTACACAAAAATCAGCAAAGCGCCTTGATGATTGTTTTATGGCCTTAAAACTAAAAAATAATGAGGAACGATCATGTCAAATCGATGAGTATTGTTCATTAGGTCGATTTTGATGGGCCCAAAATTTTTTGTAGATTTGGGGCTGGTCTCGTAAATTCATGCAGATGGCGTAGACAATAGTACACGAAAATCTAGGAATCATCTTGAATTCCTGTTTTATGGCCCTAAAACGCCAAAAACGAGGAATAACCACGCCGAATCGATGACTATTATTTATTAGGTCGTCTTTGATGGGCCCTCAAAATTTTAGGAGATTTTGGGTCTGTCACCCAAATTGAAGTAGATGGCGTGGACTATAGCACACCAAAATCTGGGAGTCGTCATGAATTTCTATTTATGGCCCTAAAATGCCAAATATGAGGAATAGTAATGGCAAACCGATAATTATTATTCATTAGGTCATTTTTATGGTCTCGGATTTTGGAGATTCGTGGTCGGTCGCCTAAATTCATGTAGATGGCGTGGATTATTGCACACGAACATCTGAGAATCCTAATGAATTCATGATTTATGGCCCTAAAATTCCAAAAACAACAAGGAACGGTCATGGCAAAGCGATGATTATTATTCATTAGGTATGTTTTGATGGGCCTGCAAAATTTTAGGAGATTCAGGGTCGGCCGCCTGAATTCATGCAGATGTGATGAACTATAGCAAAAGCAAAATCTGGGAATCATCCTGAATTCTTGTTTTATTGCCATAAAGAGCCAAAAAGTAAGGAACGGTCATAGCGAAGCTTTGACTATTTTTCATTAGTTCATTTTTATGAGCCCGTAAAATTTTAGGAGATTCGGGGCCGGTCATCGGAATTAATTCTTATGGTGTGGACTATAGCACACGAAAATCCGGGAATCGTCCTAAATTCCTATTTTATATCCCAAAAATGCAAAAAACAAAGAAGAGGAATGGTCATAGCGAAGCAATGACTATTGTTCATTAGGTCATTTTTATGGGCCCGCAAAAGTTTAGAAGATTCGGGCCAGGTCGTCGAAATTGATGCAGATGGCATGGGCTAACACACAAGAATCTGAGAATCTATGCGAATTACCGTTTTATTGTCCTAAAACACAAAACAAATAAGAAACGATTATGGCGAAGTGATAACTATTGTTCTTTAGGTCATTGTTAAGGGCCCAAATGATTTCATGAGATTCGAGGCCAGTCGCCCGAATTGATGTAGATGGCGTGGACTATGGCACACGAAAATCTGGGAGTCGACCTGAATTCATGTTTATGGTCCTAAAATGCCAACGAAGAGGAACAGTCATGGCGATGCAATGACTATTGTTCATTAGATCATTTCTGATGAGACAGTAAAATTTTAGGAGATTTGGAGCCGATCGCCCGAATTTATACACATGGCGTGGAGTATAGAACACAAAAATCTGGGAATCATCCTGAATTCCTGTTTTACAGCCCTAAAACACCCAAAAACTAGGAACGGTCATGGCGAAACGATGAGTATTGTTCATTAGGTCGTCCTTTATGGGTCCGCTAAATTATAGGAGATTCAACGCCAGTCGCCCAAAATCATGCAAATGGCGTGGACTATAGCACATAAAAATCAGGGAATCATCGTAAATTCCCGTTTTATGGCCCTAAAAGGCCAAAAAATGAGCAACGCTCATGGCGAAGTAATGACTATTGTTCATTAGGTCATTTTTGATGTGTTCGTAGAATTTTAGGAGATTTGGAGCCAAACTTCTGAATTCGTGTAGATGACGTGGACTATAGCACACAAACATCTAGGGATCGTCATGAATTCCTGTTTTACGTTCCTAAAATGCGAAAAAATAAATAACGGTCAAGGTGAAGAGATGACTATTTTTCATTAGGTCATTTTTTATTGGACTGTAAAATTTTAGGAGATTCGGGGCCGATCGCCCGAATCCATGCAGATGGCCTGGACTATAGCATATGAAAATCTAGGAATCGTTCTGAATTTTGGTTTTATGACCCTAAAACACCCAAACACTAGGAACGACCATGGCGAAATGATGACTACTGTTCATTTGATCATTTTTTATTGGCTCGCAAAAGTTTTTACTATTCTGGGTCGGTCCTGAATCATGCTGAATTTCTATTTTATGACCCCAAAATGGAAAAATATGAGAAACGGTCATGGAGAAGTGATGGCTATTGTTAATTTGTCATTTTTAATGAGCCTACAAAACTTTAGGGGATAGGGGCTAGTCGCCTGAATTCATACAGTTGGTGTGGACTACATCACACAAAAATTTGGGAATCGTCCTAAGTTCATATTTTATGGTCCTAAAACACGAAAAAACAAGGAACAGTCATGGCGAAGAGATGATTGTCGTTCATTAGGTCAATTTTTTATGGGCCCAAGAAAATTTAGGAGATTCGGGGCCGCTACCCCATATTCATGCAAATGGCATAAACTATAGCACACTAAAATCTGAGAATCGTTTTGAATTCTTGTTTTATGGTCCTAAAATGCCAAACAATGCGAAATGGTCATGGCGAAATGATGACTATTGTTTATTAAGTCATTGTTGGTGGGCACATAATTTTAGGAGATTCGGGGCCGATCGCCCAAATACATGTAGATAATGTGAACTATAGCACATGAAAATCTTGGAATCGTCTTGAATTTTTATTTGATGGAACTAAAACACCAAAAAATGAGGAACGGTCATGATGAAGCGATGACTATCTTTCATTCGGTTATTTTTTGTGGCCCCGCAAACATTTTGGAGATTCGGGGTTGGTCTCCCGAAATCATGCACATGGAGTGGACTATAGCATACGAAAATTTGGGAATCCTCTTAAATTCCTATTTTATTTCTCTAAAATGCCAAAAACTGAGGAACGGTCATGACAAGGCTATGACTATTGTTCACTAGGTTCTTTTATATGGGCCAACATAATTTTAGGAGATTTGGGGTCGGTCACGTGAATTCATGCAGATGGCGAAGACTATAGCACACGAAAATCTAGGAATCTTCTTGAATTGCTATTTTATTATCCTAAAATGCCAAAAAAGGAACGGTCATGGCGAAGCGATGATTATTGTTAATTAGGTCATTTTTATGGGCTTGCAAAAGTTTAGAAAATTCGGCGCTGGTCGCCTTAATTCTTGCAGATGGTGTGGACTATAGCACACAAAAATCTGGAAATCATTATGAATTCCTGTTTTATTTTCCTAAAATGTTAAAAAAGGAAGAACGGTCATGGAGAAGCGATGACTATTTTTATTAGGTTTGTATGGCTCTAAAATGCCAAAAAAGAGGAAACGTCAAGGCAAAGTGATGACAATTATTTATTAGGTCATTTTCATAGG
>AWOL01S0130054.1:11938-32161 GCA_000715115.1 Nicotiana otophora
AACGGTCATGGAAAAGCGATGACTATTATTTATTTTGTCTTGTTTTATGGGCTCGAAAGATTTTAGGAGATTCGGAGCCAGTCGTCTAAATTTATACAGATGGCATGGACTATAGCACACGAAAATCTGAGAATCGTCCTGAATTCCTATTTTATGGCCCAAAATGCTAAAAAATAAAAAGTGGTCATGGCAAAGCGATAACCACTGTTGATTAGGTCATTTTTATAGGCCCAAAAAATTATAGGAGATCCGGGGCCGGTCACTCAATTTTATACAAATGGCATGGATAATAGCACACAAAAATTTGGGATTCGTCTTGAATTCCTGTTTTATGGCCCTAATATGCTAAAAATGAGTAATGGTCATGGCGAAGCGATGACTATTGTTCATTAGATCATTTGTTATAGTCCCATAAAATTTTAAGAGATTCGAGGATGGTTGTCCGAATTCATGCTGATAGTGCGAACTATAGCACAAGAAAATCTTGGAATCGTCTTGAATTCCAATTTTATAGCCCTAAAATGCCAAAACAAGAGGAACGGTCATGGAAAAGAAATGACTATTGTTCTTTAGGTAGATTTTATGGGACCGTAAACTTTGAGAAGATTCGGGATCGGTCGCCTGAATTCATGTAGATGGCGTGGACTATAGCAGTTGAAAATATGGGAATCATCATGAATTCCTGTTTTATGGCCTTAAAACGCTAAAAAAGAGGAATGGTCATGGTGAAGCGATGACTATTGTTCATTAGGTTATTTTTTATGGGTCCGCAAGATTTTAGGAAATTCAGCCCAGTCGCTTGAATTCATGCTAATGACGTGGACTATAGCATACGAAAATTTGAGAATCATTTTGGTCGCTCGAATTCATGTAGATTGCTTGGACTATAGCACACAAAATTCTGGGAATCATCCTGAATTCCTTTTTTGTGGTCTAAAACACTGAAAAACTAGGAGTGGTCATGGCGAAGCGATAACTGTTGTTCATTAGGCCATTTTTATGGGCCCGTAAAATTTTAGGAGATCGGGATCAGTAGCCAGAATTCCTACCGATGGCGAAGACTATAGCACACAATCATAGAGAAGCAATGAATATAGTTATTTAGCGCATTTTTTATGGGCATGCAAAATTTTAGGAGATTTGGGTAGGTCATCCGAATTTATGCGGATGGAGTAAACTATAGCACACGAAAATCTGGGAATCATCATAAATTCCTGTTTTATGGCCCTAAAACGCTAGAAAATGAGGAACAGTCATGGAGAAGCAATGATTATTGTTCATAGTTTGTTTTTGATGGGCACGGAAATTGTAGAAGATTCAGACCCGGTCACCAAATTTTCATCCAGATGGCATCAACTAGCACACGAAAATTTGGAAATCATCCTGAATTCCCGTTTTATGGCCATAAAATGCCAAAACATAAGGGAAGGTCATGGATAATCATTAGCTAATTTTTATTAGATCCTTTTGGATAGGCCAACAAAATTGAAGGAGATTTGTGGTCGGTCACTGAATTCTTGTAGATGGCGTGTTCTATAGCACACGAAAGCAAGCAAATCATCCTAAATTCCAGTTTTATTGCACTAAAAGTCCAAAAAACAAGGAACGGTATCACAAAGCAATGTATATAGTTCATTAGGTCATTTTTAATGTATCCGCATAATTTTATAAGATTTAGAGCCGGTCACCTGAATTCATGCATATGGTATAGAGTGTGGCACACAAAAATATGGGGATCATCTTGAATTCCTCTTTTACGTTTCTAAAATGCCCAAAAACAAGGAACGATCATGGCGAAGCGATGACAATTTTTCATTAGGTCATTTTGATGGGCCTGTAAAATTTTAGAAGATTTGAGGTTGTCACGCCCCAAACTCGGGGAGTGCGACCGGCGTTCAACCGAGTGAACCCGGTCGAGCAATCCTGTTAGATACTTTCTACCCAACTCACCCATGATCAAGAGAAGACATGATTTTATTAATTAGACAGTAGGAAGATAATATATAAAATACTAGATCGTCTTATGGGTTACATCCCTTTTAAGTTTCAAGGTACACACATTCTTATGATTCGAGTGGAGCAAGAGATCCAAACATAACATAATATGTTTGACTTTTTTAGCACCCATGTACAACCTACATAGTGTCTACGGAGCCTCTAAAAGATACAAAAGAGTGTTATGATAGTGCCGGCAATAAGTACCCGGCTATACCTCAAAACATGATAATAATATGAACAAAAGATACAATACATGACCCTGGGATGAAGTGGGGCTCACCAAGTCTGTTGGGAAGAGGATGTACCACTATTGCTGATCAACACTTCCTGCTATGGAACCACCTGCATCCATTTAAAGATACAACACCCCTGGCAAAAGGGACGTTAGTACTGTCAAATAGTACTAGTATGTAAGACTAAACACCATCTCAATAGAATTAATAATAATACAAGGGGGAATCAGTCATGAGTTCAATAAGAGCTTCAAACAATACTAAAACATCAAGTAAGGATCACATAAATTCTCAAGTCAATTTTCATGTTATTAGGTTGGGTGATCTTTAAAGCCGATATACCATAATTCACAATACTACCGTATTCTTACACGGATTCCGATCATGACCCGATCGGCTAGGTCGTCTCATTTGAGACATCAACCATAACCACAATTTCAATTATCATTTCCAGCACAGTCATCACCATGTGTGCGGCATGGCATACGATCACAACCTGATCGGTTAGGCCATCTCACTTGAGACAATACCTTTTCAATCAATCATCTCACTTCATACTTCTTTCATATCTTTTCAATTCATTGGCACTAGTGGCCACAATTATAAAGTCATTCTTGGTAATTGGCCGTATTTCATAATTCCAGTTCCCCTTTCCACATTCAAACATCATTACCATCATCAACAACAATAAGGCGTTCCATTCAAGACATTAAATACACATATGAACAATTAGGGAATCTTAGGCACATAGAGGCTTTTCATACAATTTGGCATAACATCCTTTATTCGATCTTGACTTGAAGTCTTAACATTGTTATACATATTCCATATTTTGAACACGTCGTCAAATGATAAGATGACATGATGAAGCATTTACAATACATATTAAGCATATATCCTTCAACACAAGCACATTCGAAATAGCCAATTCTATTATGATTAATTTGGGACTTACCCCAACTACATGAACCCCGTGGGATTCGATTCTAGGAAGAAGGGGGTTTAGCCAATATACCTCAATTGAGCTTCCTTTAAACTCTAAAACGTTTCAAAATTCTTAGCAACTTCGATCTATTTTAGAAATATAACAAGTTGGACAAAAATTAGGATGATGGTCATGATTCTAGCTCATTTGAGCACATTATCAAACACTAGATGTGCATTAATATTTTTAAGGCCCTTTTGTGAAAGATTCCATCATTCCCCAACCCATTATCTACCATTTTTATCTCACAACCTTCCCACATTCTTTGATAACACATACATGCAAGATAACAACTCCCATGCCCAAACATTATCTTACTAGTTACCCAATTCTAGACAAAAATTCGAAATTGAGGGTTAGGGTGTAGAATCTTACCTTTAGGATAAAGACCTTGTGGGTTATCCTTGTTAATCTTCCATTGAGCAATGATTGAAGAAAATTAGCCTAGGATTTCCTCTCTCTATAAAACACTCTCCCTTCTTTCTAAAACATCAGATTTTTCGCTCAAAAATGATCCTTTACGTGTGTTTAACGAAGTAGGGCAGGGTTATAAAAATCCAAAAATGAAGCTCCGGAATAGGATATGCGGTCGCATATGAGACCGCAGAATGGATATGCGGTCCGCATATCGGCTGCACAATTTGGTGCCAAAAATTGAAAAACTCTGCCTAGGTCTGCGGTAGTTATGCGGTCCGCTGACCTTTTCTACGTTCGCATAATACGCCGCAAAACCTCCCTCTGCAAAAATTATAAGGCTGATTGTGCGATAAAAGTGCGGCCCGCAAAATGGTTATGCAGACTCATAATTGGCCGTGAAATTGACATAAAAAATGACCTAAGTCGATGCTTCACTCTGCGGCCATTTTGCGGCCCGCAAAGTTATTATTCGGCCGCATAATAGACCGCAGAAATGCCTATTTCTGCAAAATATTTTCCTTTAACTCCCCAGCGCACTATTCAATCCAAAAAGTCCTAACCCTGGTTTTTAGGAAAAGACCTAAAATAGTAATTTAGGACGATTCCCTAATTTATGCACAATGTTATAGCATTACTATTGTTCATTAGGTAGTTTTTATGGGCCGGCATAAGTTTAGGAGTTTCGGGGCCGCTCACCTTAATTCATGCACATGTCGTAGTCTATATCACACAAAAATCTGGGAATTCTTGAATTCCTATTTTATAGCCCTAAATCGCCAAAAAATGAGGAACGGTCATGGCGAAGTGATGGCTATTATTCATTAGGTCAATTTTAGTTGGCCTACAAAATTTTAGATGATTCCGAGCTGGTTGCCCAAATTCATACAAATGTTGTAGACTATAGAACACGAACATCTGGGAGTCGTCCTGAATTTCTACTTTGTGGCCGCAAAATGCCAAAAAATGAGGAACGGTCATGGATAAGCAATGGCTATTGTTCATTAGATCATTTTTATGGGTTCACAAAATTTTAGGAGATTTAGGGTCGGTCGCACGAATTCTTGCAGATGGCGTGGACTAGCACACAAAAATCAAGAAATCGTCTTGAATTCCTGTTTTATGACCCTAAAATGCCAAAACAAGAGGAATTGTCAAGGCAAAGTGATGAAAAATGTTCATTAGGTCATTTTTTATGGTCTGACAAAATTTTAGAAGATTCGGGACCAGTTGCTCGATTTCATGCACATAGCGTGCACACACACAAAAACGTGAGAATCGTCTTGAATTCTTGTTATATAGCCCTAAAACGCCAAAAAAGAGGAACATACATTACGAAGCAATGCCTACTGTTCATTTGGTAATTTCTTATGGGCCCACAAATTGTTAGGAGATTCAGGGTCGGTCGCACTAATTCATGCAGATATTGTGGACTATAGCACATAAAGATCTAGGAATCGTCATGATTTCCCATTTATTGCCCTAAAATGCCAAAAGGGAGGAACTGCCATGGAAAAGCGATGATTATTATTATTAGGTCATTTTTTATGGGACCACAAAATTTTAGGAGATTCACGATCGATCATCAGATTTTATGCAGATGGTGTGGACTATAGCATATGAAAATCTGAAAATCGTCCTGAATTCCTATTTTATGTCCCTAAAACGCTAAAAATGAGGCAAGATTATGGCGAAGCGATAACTATTATTCATTAGTTTATTTTTTATGGGACCGAAAAATATTAAGAGATATGGGGCCGGTCTCCTGAATTTATGCAGATGGCCGCACACAAAAATCTGGGAATCATCTTGAATTCCTATTTTATGGCCCTAAAATGACAAAAATGAGGAACTGACATGGCAAAGCGATGACTATTGTTCATAAGGTTATTATTTATAGTCCCACCAACTTTTAGGAGATTCAGGGGTGGTTACCCGAATTAATGTAAATGGTGTGCACTATAGCACACGAAAATCTGGGAATGGTTCTAAAATGCCAGAAAACAAGGAATGTTCAGGGAAAAGTGATCAGCTTCGTTCATTAGGTTGGCCCACTAAATTTTAGGAGATCCGCGGTCGATCGTCTGAATTCATGCAGAAACGTGGACTATAGCACACGAAAATCTAGGAATAGTCCTAAATTCCGGTTTTATGGCCCTAAAATTCACAAAAACGAGAAACTGTCATGGAGAAATGATGGATATTGTTCATTAGGTGTTTTTATTGGCTCACAAAAGTTTAGAAAATTCAGGATCGGTCACCCGAATTCATCAAGATGGTGTGGACTATAGAACACAAAAATCTGGTAATCATCTTGAGTTCCTATTTTTGGGCCCTAAAACACCAAAAAATAAGGAATGGTCACGGCGATGCAATGACTATTATTTATTAGGTCGTTTTTATGTACCCACAAAATTTAGGAAATTTGGGCTCAGCACACGAAAATATAAGAATCGTCCTCAATTCCTTTATTATGGATCTAAAATGCGAAAAACGAGAAGTAGGTCATGGTGTAGCAATGAGTTATTCATTAGGTCATTTTTTATGGTCTCGCAAAAATTTAGAAGAATCGAGGTCGGCCACCCGAATTTATGCAGTTGGCATGGACTATAGCACGAGAAAAATAGGGAATCGTCCTGAATTTGTGTTTTATGACCCTAAAAGATCAAAAAACAAGGAACGATCATGGAAAAGGGATGACTATTGTTCATTAGGACAATTTATATTGGCCTGCAATATTTTAGGAGACTCGGAGACGGTCGCTCGCATCCATCTAGATGGCATGGACTATAGCAAGGAAAACCTCAGAATCGTCATAAATTCCTTTTTATGGCCCTAAAATACCAAAAAATGAGAAATGGTCATGCTAAAGCGATGACTGTTGCTCATGGGGTTGTTATTTATGGGCTCATGGAGATTCAGGGCTGGTCGCCCAAATTGATGCATATTGTGTGGATTATAGCACACGAAAATCTGAAAATCATTCATAATTCTTGTTTTATGGCCCTAAAATGCCAAACATGAGGAATTGTCATCGTAAAGAGATAACTATTGTTCATTAGGTTGTCTTTTATTGTCTCGCAAAATTTTAGAAGATTCGGAGCGGGTTGCCCAAATTTATGCAGATAGCATGGACTATAACATAGAAAAATTTGGGAATCGTACTGAGTTCCCGTTTTATGGCCCTAAACCAACAAAAAATGAGAAACAGTCATGGCAAAATGATTACTATTATTCATTAGGACATTTTTTATTAGCTCGCAAAATTTTAGGATATTCGGGGCTAGTCACTCGAATTCATCTAGATGGTGTGGACTATAGCACACGAAAATGAGGGAATCATTCTAAATTCCTATTTTATTGCCCTAAAATGCCAAAAAATGAGAAACAGTCACGGCGAAGCAATAACTATTTGTCACGATCCAAACCGATGGGCCATGACGAGCACCCGGTACCTTACTCAATCGGGTACCAACATAACGTATTTTTGTATCATACTATCATAGGTAATTGAGCCGGAGAGGCTGTCGTGATATAAGTAAAACGAAACAAGAGGAAATACTCAATATAGGGTGACCCAACTTGATATACCGACTTATATATTTTACGTACTGGCCTATAAGGCCATACCAGTATCCGTATACATGACATCTGTCTACAAGCCTCTAAGAGTACATAAATATCATAAAGGTCAGGATAGAGCCCCGTCATACCAAACAATACATATTCAAATCATACTGACCAAATAGGCAACTCTAGAGCAAGTGGAGTGCACAAACACCTTCTGCTGAGCCGATAGTCTACTAGGAGAACTCTCAACCTGTCTATCAGGACCTGCGGGCATGAAACGCAGCGTCCCCAGGAAAAAGGGACGTCAACACATATAATGTACCGAGTATGTAAGGAATAAAAATCAATAAATAATAGACATGAGAGAAACATGGAGTAAAAGACTTAACATGTAAGTCTGAAAGACTCTGCGAATCATTAATATTTAAATGTCATGCATATGCGTATAAATATCATACCATGCTTAGGTAAATGCGTTCATATCATCATCAAGCCTCTGAGGGCATCCCATCATATCGTCTCGGCCACTGTGGGTAAATCATCAACGTATACCAGCTGATCAGGTGGTGGTGCGCATATAACGTCGTAGCCTTTTCCCATATCCCATATACACATATAATATATGCATATATAACGCCTTCGGGTCATGGGTGGTCAATGTACATGTATAAATGCATAAGAAACATGTTAATAAGATTTCTCGAATATCATAAAATCAATATGCCTTTCGGACAAACTTTATTAAATACGTATTTTTCTGAGACCCATGAAAAGAGGGTATAATAATAAGTCACATGGGGAATCAAGAATATAGACACCCTTAGTATTTCTATGAATAGAGTCATTTATGAAAGTTGCGTATTTTACTCGTTTCGTTTGTATTATTTGGATCATGCCAAAAAGAAATAAGGGATATCCTTAACATACCAGTATGATCTCTTCTTTATTACTCAACCAAGCTCAATACAACTTCTTTCATCTATAACAAGTGAAATGATATTGTTGTTAACATATAATGCCATACCATCGCATTTGGCTAGTCGTATGGCTTAAGAAAAATCGGACAACAACTCCTCTATTTTTAATACATCCCAAAGACCACTAAGGGTCATCAATATCCCAACAACAACCATAACCAACAATAGCAAAAACAACAATATAATCCAATACGAGTTTCTCCAATTATCTTAACAACCAAATTGAGCGGCAAGATCGTTTTTACTCACAACAAGATATAAATTAAATCCAAATCCTATTCCATAAATTAGTTTAAAACCTTTAGAACATCATACTTATATGTACTATATTATTTCTAGTTCAAAACATCCACAAAATGCCTTCCAAAACAGCCCCATACGTCTAGTACCTTAATTTTTATCGTCAATCACTTGTTTTTCATCTTTTCTTCTGTAATAAATTAAATTAACACCTAGAAAAGCTTAACAACAGCAGACACAATATTATCAAATTATTTCTTACAATTTACAGCCACCACAAACCATCTATTTAGCCATAAAACAGTCCAACCAAAGACAACTACATCCCATATTCTTGCAAGTACTATCTTATGGTTTCTCACTCAAACAACACAACCAACATAAGATTAACCTTAGGCACTATCAAGAAGATGTTATACATACCTTGGAAAGCAGCTACAACTTGAAACCCTATCTCAACTTAGCTCACAATAGTCCTTTACAACTTTGATGATGATTTGAGTTGATTTTCCTTGAGTTTGGTTCTTGAGATCTTGGGATATGTTAGGGAGAGCTTTGGAGAGCTGTTAGATGAAAATTGGGTGAAAATGTACCCGCAATGAGTCTAAAACGCCTTAGGATCTGAATAAATGCAATCTCATTCCTTTTGCCTTTCTACCACATTCTTCCTTTATTTTTCCATAGTTACCTTAACCACATTATTCTGACTTAATACCATATCACACTATCTTACCCCTTTAGGGGAGTACTAACATTTATTGCTGTGAAGATTTACATATAAATGTTTCACCTCTTCATATTTGGCGTCTTTTCACATCTTCACGGACTTTTATTTGCCTTGCGATAACCCTTCTGTACCAGGGATAATTTAATTTCTTACACACAAAGGTGACACCTAGTGTGACTGGCACGCTTGTTTTAGGGAAGCGTCTTCATGAATTACCTTTAAAGCTTATTCTTCTGTTGTCCATTCAATTATCGTCGAAGCACGATCTCTGAAATTCTCACGATGTCGGGGCCAGTCACCTGAATTCATCAAGATGGTGTGGACTATAGCACACGAAAATGAGGGAATCATTCTAAATTCCTATTTTATTGCCCTAAAATGCAAAACAATGAGAAACAGTCACGGCGAAGCAATAACTATTTGTCATGACCCAAATGGATGGGCCGCGATGAGCACCTGGTACCTTACTTAACCGAGTACCAACGTAATGTATCTTTCGTATCATACTATCATAGGTAATTGAGCCAGAGAGACTGTCGTGAGATAAGTAGAACAAAACATGAGGAAATACTCATTATAGGGTGACCCAACTTGATATACCGACTTATACATATTACGTACTGGCCTATAAGGCCATACCAGTATCCGTATACATGACATATGTCTACAAGCCTCTAAGAGTACATAAATATCATAAAGGTCGGGATAGAGCCCCGTCATACCAAACAGTACATATTCAAATCATACTGACCAAATAGGCAAATTCGGAGCAAGTGGAGTGCACAAACACCTTTTGCTGAGCGATAGCCTACTAGGAGAACTCCCAACCTGTCTATCAGGACCAGCGGGCATGAAACGCAGCGTCCCCATGCAAAAGGGACGTCAACACAAATAATGTACCGAGTATGTAAGGAATGAAAATCAGTAAATAATAGACATGAGAGAAACATGGAATAAAAGATTCAACATGTAAGTCTGAACGACTCTGTTAATCATTAATATTTACAATGTCATACATATGCGTATAAATATCATACCATGCTTAGGTATATGCGTCGATATCATCATCAAGCCTCCGAGGGCATCCCATCATATCGTCTAGGCCACTGTGGACAAATCATCAACGTATACCAGCTGATCAGGTGGTGGTGCGCATATAACGTCGTAGCATTTTTCCATATCCCATATATACATATAATATATGCATATATAACGCCTTCTGGTCATGGGTGGTCAATGTACATGTATAAATGCATTAAATGCATAAGAAATATGTTAATAAGATTTCTCGAATATCATAAAATCAATATGCCTTTCGGACAAACTTTATCAAATACGTATTTTTCTGAGACCCATGAAAAGAGGGTGTAATAATAATCCACATGGAGAATCAAGAATATAGACACCCCTAGTATTTCTATGAATAGAGTCATTTATGAAAGTTGTGTATTTTACTCGTTTCGTTTGTATCATTTAGATCATACCAAAAAGAAAGAAGGGATAGCCTTAACATACCAGTATGATCTCTTCCTTATTACTCAACACAACTTCTTTCATCTACAACCAGTGAAATGATATTGTTGTTAACATATAATGTCATACCATCGTATTTCGCTAGTCATATGGCTTAAAAAGAATTGGACAGCAACTCCTCTATTTTTAATACATCCCAAAGACCACTAAGGGTCATCAATATCCCAACAACAAGTATAACCAACAATAGCAACAACAACAATATAATCCAATATGAGTTTTTCCGATTATCTTAACAACCAAATTGAGCGGCAAGCTCGTGTTACTCACAACAAGATATAAATTAAATCCAAATCTTATTCCATAAATTAGTTTATAACCTTCAGAAAACCATACTTATATGTACTGTATTATTTCTAGTTCAAAACATCCACAAAATGCCTTCTAAAACAGCCCCATACGTCTAGTACCATAATTTTTATCGTCAATCACTTGTTTTTAATCTTTTCTTCTTTAATAAACTTAATTAACACCTAGAAAAGCTTAACAATAGCAGTCACAACATTATCAAATTATTTCTTACAATTTTCAGCCACCACAAACCATCTATTTAGCCACAAAACAGTCCAACCAAAGACAACTACATCCCATATTCTTTCAAGTGCTATCTTATGGTTTCTCACTCAAACAACACAACCAACACAAGATTAACCTTAGGCACAATCAAGAAGCTGTTATACATACCTTGAACAGTAGCTACAACTTGAAACCCTATCTCAACTTAGCTCACAATAGCCCTCAATCACACCACAACATCATAGAAGCATTCTCTTGTAGTCCTTAACACCTTTGATGATGATTTGAGTTGATTTCCCTTGCGTTTGGTTCTTGAGATCTTGGGATATGTTAGGGAGGGTTTTGGAGAGCTTTTAGATGAAAATTGGGTGAAAATTGACCCGCAATGAGTCTGAAACACCTTTCAAAAACGTAAGGTCGGAGGTCGTCTCAAGTGAGTCCCAACCGAATTGCTTGCGCAGTCTCATGAAAATATGGATATCTCTCTACTCCGATGTCGTATTAATAAACGGTTTAATGCGTTGGAAACGAGACTCGTAGACCTTCAATTTGGTATATAATATGTCCCAAAAAGACCTCATATATAACATGAAATATATTTCTCAAAAAGCTCAGTTACAAGGCAACTTAAATCCGATTTTTTCCAAACTTTATATATTATATCCAAACATCATATATAGTCATATCATGACTTTAAACTAATTTAAATCATGATTAGCAAGTCTCATATTTATTAAATCACCTTGGGAAGCACAGGGTGTAACACTATTATTTATTTGGTCGTTTTCTATGGGCCCGCAAAAATTTAGGAGACTTGGGACAGGTCGCCTGAGTTCATGCAGATAGCGTGGATTATAGCATACGAAAATCTGAAAATCATCCAGAATTCCTTTTTATGGTCCTAAAACGCGAAAAGCGAGGACATTCATGCAGAAGCGATGGTTGTTGTTCATTAGATCATTTTATATGGACCCGCAAAATTTTAGGAGATTCAGGGTTGGTCACCCGAATTCATGTTGATAGCGTGGACTATATAGCACACGAAAATATGGGAATCATCCTGAATTCCTGTTTAATAGCTCTAGAACTCTAAAAATAAGGAACGATCTTGGCGAAGCTATGACTATTATGTATTAGGTTATTTTTTATATGCCCGTAAAACTATATAGAAGATTCGGATCGGCCGCCATCATTCACACAATAGCGCACAAAAATTCGAAAATCGTCCTGAATTCCTTTTTTATGGCCCTAAAATGCAAAAATAAAATGAGGACATGTCATGGATAAGTGATGTCTATTATTCAGCAGTTCGTGTTTTGTGGGGAAACAAAATTTTAGGAGATTCGGGGTCAGTCACTCGAAGTCATATAAATGGCTATTCCTGTTTTATGGCCCTAAAATGCCAAAAAATGAGGAATGGTCATTCTGAAGATATACCTGTATTTCATTAGGTCTTTTTCTACGGGCCCACAAAATTTTAGGAGATTCGTGGCCGATCGCCCGAATTCACGCAGATGATGTGGACTATAGCACACGAAAATCCTAAAATCGCCTTGAATTCTTATTTTATGGCCCTAAAAAGCCAAAAATAAGGCACGATCATGGAAAAACGATGACTATTGTTCATTAGGTTATTTTTTAATAGCCCGAAAAATTTTAGAAAATTCGTGGCTGGCCTCCTGAATTCATGTAAATGGCATGGACTATAATGCACGAAAATTGGGGAGTTGTCTTAATTTAATATTTTATGGTCAAAAAATACCAAAACATGAGGTACGCTCATGGCAAAGCAATGACTATTGTTCATTAGGCCATTTTTTATTGGCCCGCAAAATTTTAGGAGATTTGGGCGATTGACCGAATTTCATGCAGATGGTGTGGACTGTAGCACACAAAAATCTGGAAATCATACCAAATTCCTATTTTATGGCCCTAAAATGCCAAGAAATGAGAAACGGTCACGACCAAGCGACGACTACTATCCATTAGGTTTTTTATTATGGGCCCATAAAATTTTAGGAGATTAGGGGTTGGTCGTCCGAATTCATGCAAATGGCCTGAACTATAACGCACTAACATTTAGGAATCGTCCTGAAGTCATGTTTTATGGCACTAAAATGCCAAAAAATAAGGAATGATCATTGAGAAGGAATGGCTATTGTTCATTAGATTGGCCCACAAAATTTTATGAGATTCGGGATCGATCGTCCGAATTCATGCATATATGTGGACTATAGCACAAAAAATCTAGGAATCGTCCTAAATTCCTATTTTATGGCCCTAAAACTCAAAAAACAATAAGGATCAGTCATAGCGAAATGATGAATATTATTCATTAGGTCGTTTTTAAGGGCGCGCAAAAACTTAAGATGATTCGGGGTCGTTCGCTCGAATTCATGTAGACGGTGAGGACTATAGCACACGAGAATTTGGGAATCGTTCCTGAATTCAGGTTATATGGCCCTAAAATGTCAAAAAATGAGGAATGGTCATGGCGAAGCAAAAACTATTATTCATTAGATCATTTATCATGGGTTCGCAAAATTTAAGCAGATTCAGGGAGGGTCGCCCAAATTTATGCAGATGGCGTGGACGCACAGGAAAATCTGGGAATCGTTCTAAATTTCTGTTTCATGTCCCTTAAATGCCAAAACACGAGATACGGTCATGGAGAAGCGATGACTATTATTAATTAGGTCATTTTGTATGGGCTCACAAAATTTTAGGATATTTGGGGTCGGCCACCCGAATTCATGCGGATGACATGGACTATAGCACACGAAAGCATAGACTCTATTCATAGAAATACTAGGGGTGTCTATATTCTTGATTACCTATGTGAATTATTATTATATCCTCTATTCATGGGTTTCGGAAAAATACGTATTTGATAAAGTTTGTCCGAAAGGCATATTAATTTTATGATATTCGAGAAATCTTATTAACGTATTTCTTATGCATTTCATGCATTTATACATGTACATTGACCCATGACTAGAAGGCGTTATATACACGTATATTATATGTATATGGGATATGGAAAAAGGTTACGGCATTATAGACACACCACCACCTGATCAGCTGGTGTATGTTGATGATTTTGCCCATAGTGGCCGAGACGATATGATGGGATGCCCTCAGAGGCTTGATGATGTTATGTACACCTATACATATGCATGATACGACATTTACATGCACGTGCATGACATTATAAATATTTCAGGATTCACAAAGTTATTTAGACTCACGGGTGGAATTCTTTACCCCATGTTTCATCTATGTCTTTTATGTACTGATTTTCATGCTTTACATACTCAGTACATTATTCGTACTGACGTCCCTTTTTGCCTGGGGACACTGCGTTTCATGCCTGCAGGTGCAGGTAGACAGGCTGACGGTCCCCCTTCTTAGGATCCTTAATCAGCGAGAGTTGGTGTGCTCCATTTGATCTGGAGATGCTTTGAGTTTCGGTACGATGTGTTTGCATACATATATGGGTACGACGGGGACCAATCCCTACTGTATTTTATGTGTGTGTATATATATATATGTCTTTTGGGCATGTTTTCTCACATAGGTTGTTCGTGTGAATTAGTAGTTTATTTCCATATGTTATGCATGACCTACACTTATTTCTTGTTTATATATTAGACGAATGCTTAGGAGTGCTTGATAGGTAGAACTCGGGCACTCGTCACGGCCCATCGGTTTCGGTCGTGACAGAGCACCTGCCCGTGCCACCACAACCCATGTGAGCACATTAGCTCGAGCCAAACTGAAGATTCCCCCTTTTATTTTTGCCAACAAGCCTTAGGACCAAATTTCAACATCTGAATTGTTCTACAAGGCCTAATTCTAACATATGAACTCTATATCAATATCCACACGCTGAACCAACACTTGATCAAGCACCCACGCTATTACCACACAATGCACCCAATGTCCGTAGCATACCTCATAATGCATATAAGCCCTTATCCAACCCTAGCAGTACTATAACGATGAAAACGACACGTAGAAGCTCATAACCACATGTCCAATCAATAAATCATGCAGTCTCTCCGCTTGACAAGAACTATTACCTCATTCTGAACTGAATAGTGACATTTCCTCCTTGATATACCTCACATAAATCCAATCGTGCTGATTCCAAGTCCAACAACCTCGTCTCACCCAGTACAAGCTACTCATACAATAAGCCACCTCAAACACTGACTAAAATCTCGCATGATGCCGTCATTGTGCCAACAAGTTACAGCTCGAATATGACATATAAAGAAGAACGAACTTTGGAAAAGAACTACATAGCCCGCGAAATGAATAAAACGGCCAACAGATGATATAAACCTTTCTCAGAGACGAGAAACAAGACACACAAAAATAATTAAAGGGAATAGTACTCAACATCTCATTGTTGCAGCGTGCAACCCGATCTTAATATGACATTGTTGCAGCATGTAACCCGATCCAAACATGATATCATTGCGGCACGCAACACAATCCACACCGCATACCCATGGCGGCGTGCAACCCGATCCAAACAATATACCCGTGGCGGCATGCCACTCGATCCACACAACAATCAACAAGGAAACACCCATTAAGCTGTAATGCTTATACTTACAAAATGCCCGAATATCGACCACAAGCATGCCATGTGCATAAGACAACCCTAGGAAGACGGATAGCTCCATACGCTACAAAATCCCAAGCACGACTAAAGTGTAATAAATGAGCTGCATCTCGAGAGCCATTCTGATCATATAACACCACAAGCTACACAGGATCACAACACATGTGCGAATAATCAAGCCGTCTCACAACCCACATGGCACAATAGAGCATTACAGGGGATAGCTGATGGCGGGAATTACATCCAATACCCGAAGACTCCTCCGTAAGCAATGCTATGTTGAATGAACACATCTAACCTAACGTAGAGCACACTTTCACATTAGATCCACCAACGGACCTCAAGCTGATTCTGATCATACCATGTTGGGCCAACAACCTTTCAAGGATCCACAATGGCCCTATTTATGACACACACGAGCAGTCATCCAATCCGGAACAACTCTCACAGTCCACAACCAAATGAACAGAGCGCCCTTCAGGCATAAGCTCTCCCATTGGCGACAATACCAAAATCTCTATATCTAGTTTCAATCCTTAAAGATCAAGTTACTAACATGTCACACTTATACAATTTTCCCGTGGGATACGCTCCCACGTCCTTCCACACAAGGTAGCAAAGTATGCACCTCCACACCACCAACCGTACTAATTCTGTAAAGCAGATCAAGAATCCGCAAATCAATACACAATGCCTCTTCCATAGAACACCATTCTCAGGAGACCCTAAAATAATGCCAGCTTACTCTGAACATCTGAATTCTTCCTTGCTCATCCGAGCTCGTGACATTCTTATCAACACCAGGCCGCAACCTTGATCCTCAACTTCCAATTCCCATGCCGCTCACTGCACCTATTATGCTACTACGCGAAAGTACAAGAATTCATCATAACCCCTGAACTACTAGTAGAATGAACACTTCATTGGCTAGAAACCTTTCACTTGACTCATTTCGTAAGAACCATTGCCACGTGCAACTGAATTCCCATAACCGTAGAAAATACAAACCTCAAGTCATCGTCTAAACCGCCATAACTCTTCTGGGATTCATTTACATATAACAAGGCCGTTAGAATCAAGTACCTCCAAATCAATCCAATTACGGTTGCTCTCAATCCCGCACATACAACCACGAATCACCTATATAGCCTTACCACCCCAAAGGAACCGATCATTTCCGCAATCATGCCGATTCAAACCATTACTAACTGACTCAACTTCTTCCAATTTACTCTTGACTTGCCTTCGAAATAATATTTCTACTCAAACACATAACGAACCTCAAACAACACTCATCCCGAGTGACCCAAATCACTAGACCACATCATCTTAATACCCATCAGCCATCTCATACCCTCCTTATACACTCAATAGTATCTCCAACTGATACACCCATTCTGAAAGACCTCCTGTGAATCCAGAGTTGTTTCCTCCATCTCTCTAATATCGCACTGCAGGCCCGGTGACATTCATAGAAATACTCCAAGCCTCTTTCACACTTCGCTGCAAAACTAATTCCTTAGTCACACGACGAACTCGAAAATCCTTAGGCACCACACTTTACTTCTTGAACCCACTAGAACCATCGTTTAGAGTTACCCACTCTAACCTGGTCCCGAATATACAGATAGCAACCAGTGATCCGGTAGCACATGAATACCCCAGAAGAAGCAATCACATGACTCTCTTTCCTTAATCATAACTAATTCACCAATGTACCAATGACCCGATATTGCCTAGGCATACAACCATATGACTCAATCGTAGACGGTGAGCTCCCCCACTTAGCTTCAAGCAACAATTACATAAATCCATAATTCACAATGACTCCTTCTCCTTGGTTACTATGATTTCACACTATCGCTCTGCCATATTCCTCACAATCTCTTGTTAAACTTTCATGACATAACTCGAATTACCATCTCCAAACACAGACTCAACCTCCTGACTGTTACACCATCTTATCCAAGCGATCCAACCTCACATCGTAGTACATACTTCAGGTTGGACAGAAAATAAAGTTCTTCAGAGGACCTTTAACAAGAATCACGCAACTCCTAACACCTCATAGGAGATAGCCCACCAGTGTGACCCCATATCGACCTATTCCAATGACATTACCCAGATTACAGCCATCACAAAATCAGTTAATCCTCCTGAGCCCACGCTCGTCCACCAGTCAAAAGCGCCCACTCTTTCCTATTAACATCAAATAAAGGTCCAGCGATGCATCCAAAACTCGAACTCATATTACATCGCAAGAAAACTCTTTCCATCATATTCAAACTTACGAAGCACAAAGTCGTCATCTCGAATGAAATACACAGATTTAGTCTCTTGTTTAACATGGCCATAATCGCTTCATGCTTTAAAGCATGTGGCCATCATACCACGAAATCTATACGATACGCTAACACTCTCACTCTGGGTTAACCATCTTTCTAAGAGAACCACTCGACCTCTATAAATTCAACCTCCGCGAGACACCTCCCACCATGTCCTTCCCCATCCTTCGCTGCCCAAATGCCGCCTCAAATCAAAATCCATCTTTGTAGCACCTGAACTAATAAATTGCTACCAACTCTAATCCTCCTCGACGATCATCTTCCTCGAGCCATCAGCATTAGAAACACCTATCAGATTCTGAAATCGCTACACACCGCCATCTCTGACAACCTCTTCTCAGGTACCATTTCATAATAGCCTGCCCCGAAGGCAAATCAAAGAAGACAATAACACCGACGAACCTTAATATGTTCAAACAAGGACGACGACACCATATCACAAATGAGAATTCCACCGCGCTCAAAAATATCAAGTCTCGTTACTCCATCAACCAAAGCCTGAACATTCATAGTCTGATCACCTTTCCTCCGCTGGAATTAAAAGGCCGAACCTCTAACCCATGAACTGAGAAATTCTCCTTTCGAGTCATCCACTGCCGCGACCCATAAATGAGCAATCTACCATTCACAATAACACAATACGATAACAACGCACGGATATCATAACAATATGTACATAACCTCAAAACCATAGGCAATACTGATACAGGGCTGAAATTATAGAGCACTCCTCCGCAAGGCAACGATAATAGTCCGCCAGCATACTCAGGGAAAAATATCTTGCACCGCATCTGTAGCATTTTCACAACTCATCTGTGCCCAACTGATAAAAAGTGTCTGACATCGCGTACAAATGAGTAGGAAGGAACCAAAGGCATAAGCTTCAGCAAAATCATATCGCACGATGAGGAATCAAGGAAGGGAAGTTCTCCTAACAGCTACTAAACTTGCTCATGACTCATGATACCCAAGTGAACCTAGAGCTCTAATACCAAGTTGTCATGACCCAATTTCCCATTATAGGTCGTGATGGCGCCCAATGTCGTTGTTAGGCAAGCCAACGGTGAACTATCAATTCAATTATTCATTTTATTATTTTTAAAATCATGAGTCTTATTAAGTAAAGGGTTTGATGCATTTAAAAATCATGAATACTTAAAACATTAGTAAGATATAAAATAAAAGATGTCAATATCTAACTGAACCATAAACAACCACTGAAGTATTCCAAAACCCGGTGTCACAAGTGCATGAGTATTTACTAAGGAGTACAATAATAATTTAGCATCTGTCTAGAATATAAATAAGACAGGATAAAGTGAATAGTATGATGGAGACTCTGTGGGGTGCAATACGTAGCCTGGAATGCAGCTCACCATAAGGTCTCCTCAGCAGTTGCGCCTACGCGCCAAGATGATCACCAAATGAACTTGTCAGATCCTGCTCATTTAGTGCAGAAGTGCAGCATGAGTACGTAAATCAATGCGTACTCAGTAAGTATCTAGCCTAACTCCGGAGAAGTAGTGACGAGGGGTCGACATCGACACTTACTAAAGGTCCAATAAAGCAGTATGATAAATCATAAACAGATATGAAGCACAACAGTAATAATGGGGTTAAAATGTAATTTACATAACCTTCCAAAATTTCTTTTAAAGATATGAATTTCTCAATCTCGAATTCTATCTCAACAGCCCAGACATATTTAGTGCCAGTATCAAATGGATAAGGAATACCACAATAAATGCTAGGCATCGGTGGAAGGAAAAATCTTGTGAATATTCGGACTGCTAGCGATATAATGCATGATTATGCCAAGGTCGTACGGCCCGATCCAGAGTTGTGTGTATAATGTCGAAGTTCAACCAGCACGAACCAGAGATGCATCTCAATATACTATCGAGGCATTCATCCCAATCCACAAGAAAAGGAAAGAACTTATCGAATTACGAGTCACGTGTTTTACAATACAAATGCATGAGCATAAAGTGAATATAACCTTTACCGTTCCACAAATAATTGGCCAAAAACTCAAAGTGATAAGGCTCGGCC
>AWOL01S0130054.1:35367-45526 GCA_000715115.1 Nicotiana otophora
ATATATATATATATATATATATATTATGTTTTTCTAAATCAATTTTCATTATAAATTTAATTATTTAAGCTAGCAAATAGAGTTCAAATAATTCAAGTCTTACATGATAAAGTCCTAAGTCTACCCGGACATAAACATGTGTTAGCTACGTACGAACTCTCATCACCCCGTGTGTACCTAGCACTCACAACTAGTATCCCATAACCATTACATCACCTGGGGCGTAGTTTCCCCCCTCATAAGGTTAGACAGGAGACTTACCTCGCTTCGAAGTTCCATAACCGTCTCCAATGCCTCTCTAACTCCTCGACTCAAAGCTAAACATTCCGAAACTAGTCAAACAACGTGCAAATCAATCAAAATATACTCCAATGCTTACAATTTAACAATTATATAATGATTCACAACTCCGCTCGAAAAAGTCAACAAAGTCACCCCTCGGGCCCACGTGCCTGGATTCCGAAACTTTTCGAAGATGAACATTACCCATAACATCACGAACTCAAATATGTAATTTATCCCTAATCTGATGTCCATATTCGTGGAGAAAAATCAAAAAATATAAATTCTAGGTTTTCTTCAAAATCTTTCAATTTCCACCAATTTCCATGTAAAATTCATGTATAGTTCATGTATTTAACTCTCAATATGTACAAGTCACTTACCTAGTGATGGATGACGAAAATGCTCTTTCACAATCGCCCCAAGCTCGGCTCCCATGGAAGATTTGAGATAAAATGAGCCAAAATTCATTTTTGCAATTTTATACACTGCCCAGACGACCTTTATCACGAACACGGAAATCCCCTCGCGTTCGCAAAGCACATCTAGCTTCAGCTCCCAAACTCCTCTACGCGAACGCTAGAAAGGGCACGTGGACGCCAAGCTTTACCAGCCTGCCCATCGTGAACACGTCTACCCTTCCGCAAACACAAAGACTAAGTCAGCCCCCAAGCTAGCTTCTTCATCACAAACGCGAACATCGAATCGCGAACGCGGAGCCTTGTTCCCCAAACCTTCGCGAATGCGAGGCACAAAAATCAGCGGCTCTGATCCTTCTTCGCGAACGCGATAACACCTACGCGTTCGCGATGAACAACACCAGAACCAGCAACAACAATAATAAAACATGGAGATATGACCCCGAAACCATCCCGGAACACACCTGAGGCCCCCGGGACCCCGTCTAATCACACCAACAAGTCCCAAAACATGATACGAACCTGCTCGAGGCCTCAAATCACACAAAACAACATCAAATCTACAACTTGACGATCGAAACCTTTCATTAAACTTTTAAACATTCAAACTCCAACGAACACGTCTGAATCATACTTAAACATTCCGGAATGACGCCAAACTTTATGCACAAGTCACAGATCACGATACGAGCCTATTTCAAGGCTCAAAACCCCAAACGGACATTGATAACACCGTAGTCCACTTCAAACCAAACTTAAGAAATTCTAAAGGCTTCAAAATGACAGCTTTCCATAATAAGCACCGAAATGATCCCGGACCACCCGATACTCAACTCGAACATACGCCCAAGTCCGAATTCATCATACAAACCTATTGGAACCTTCAAATCCTAATTCTTAGATTGTTTACTCAAAAGTCAAACCTTAGTCACCTCTTCCAACTTAAAGCTTCTGAATTGAGAATTTTCCTTCTGAAACAACTCTGAACTTCCCTAAATTCAATTCCGACAATACAAACAAGTCATAAAATATGAAGAGAAGCTACTCACTGTCCCAAACTGCCAAACGACGCACTAGAGCTCAAAGTAATCGGTCAGGTCATTACAATGAGGAACAATCATGGAGAAGCGATAATTGTTGTTCACAAGGTCATTTTGATCAGGACATAAAATTTTATGAGATTCGGTGTCGGTCGCCCGAATTCATGCAAATAGCATAGAGTATAGCATATAAAAATCTGGAAATCATCCTGAATTCCTATTTTATTGCCCGAAAATGCAAAAAAAAGGAACGTTCATGACTATTATTCATCAGGTTATTTTTTATGTGCCCGCAAAATTTTAGAAGATTCGGGTTGGTCACCAATATTCATGCAGATGGCGTGGATTATAGCACAAAATGTGAGAATCATCCCGAATTCCTATTTTATGGCGTTGATGACTATTATTCATTAGGTAATTTTTGGTGGACCTATAAAAGTTTAGGAAATTCGGGGTCGATCGCTCGAATTCATGTTAATGGCATGGACTATAGCAAACGAAAACCTCGGGATCATCATGTAATCTTATTTTATGGGCCTAAAACATTGAAAAGCAATGAACGGTCATGCCGAAGCAATACTTGTTATTCATTAGGTCATTTTCAATGGGCCCACAAAATTTTAGGAGATTCGGGGATGGTCGCCCAAATTCATGCGGATGGCGTGAACTATAGCACCCGAAATCTAGGAATCGTCCAAAATTCTTATTTTATGGCCCTAAAATGCCAAAAAATAAGGAACGGTCATGGGAACGTGATGAGTATTGTTCATTAGGTCATGTTTTATTGGCCTACAAAATTTTACGAGATTCGGGGCCGGTCACTCGAATTCATGTGGATGACATGGACTATAACATACGAAAATTTGAGAATTGATACGTGGAGACTTTGACTGCTTATTAGCGCTTTTTAGCATTTGTTTTAGTCTAAAAGTATTGAATTGTTTTTTCTGAAACTAATAAAATTGTGCAAATTACAGGAATGCTGGAAGTTTGGTCTCCCATAATGAAATCCGACTCAAAAAGGAGTGTTCCGAAGCACAAGGCAATAAAGGGCACAGAAGAAAAGATGTGCGGTCCGCAGAAGAAATTGCAGACCACAACATTCCATTTGCGGCTGCAAACCAAGCAGTAGAACCCAACAAGAATTCTAGCAATGTGCGGATAGCACATGAATTGTGCGGCTGCAGAACTAGGCTTTCACTAACAAAGAATCAACGTTCAAAGAATATGCAAAAAAGACCAAGTCCTAATGCCTTTGTGAAGTGTGGACAATAGAAGAATTGTGCGGCCGCAGAAGTTGCTTCGCTACCGCAATCCAAAAATGTGCGGCTAAAAAATTCACCTTCCTGCCAACTGAAGTAATCTGCGAACCACACATGGAATTATACGGCCGCATAACCTCCTGAGGGGCATTTTTGTTCGCGATTTTTGGTCTTGTATAAATAGATGAGTTTCACAAATTTAGATCAAGTTTGAACATTAAAAGTTGTTGTAGCTGTTTCTTTTTACCACTTTAGGAAGTTTGGTATTATTTTAGAGTTTAAACATTAGATTTCATCATTTTAATCTTTCATTATGAGTTTAATTCACTTTTTTTCTTTATTTTCTTCAATTCCCATTATGAGTAGCTAGATGTTTAGTAGGGTTGTAACCCAACCCTAGTGTGTAAACCTTTTGGGTATTTAATTTAATGCTTGTTTATGATTGGGTGTTGATTATTTAGCTTAGTTCATACTTCAATTTTAGAATTAATGGTTGCAAACGTTGATTCATACCTATTAGACTTAGTCTCTACTTGAGAAAGAGGGATGTAATCTAGGATAACTTGGCTAACAAGGAATTGGGTTAATTGAGAGATTGATTTGCCTAATTAAAGTTTTCAAACTAGAGATAGTACGAACACGACTTGAGCTCATACCAACTATTTTGCTTGAAACCCATTTGGACTTGAGAAAGCCAAATTGGGCAAAATCACTCTTTGACCGAGAGGTATTGAGTGGGTAACGTATAATTGAGAGTTATAATGTCACGACCTAATTTTTCCTTTGTTGGGTATCGTGATGGTACCTAGTCTTAGGGACTAGGTAAGCCTAACATTTATTAAATAACAACAATAATTAAATAACATCTAACAATTTTTGAAATGGAAATCTCTATAAAATTTACAATTTTCAAAATCGGTAGTACAAGTCATAAGATCTAAGAGTTTGCTACAATTTACTAAATACAACTGTTTGAAATAAAGTAAGCAGTGTGAATACAAATTAGAAGGTGACTCCGAAGACTGTGAACACAGCAGCAGGTTTACCTTGAGTTTCCACAGCAACAGTCTGCACAGCTAGCTAATAATCAACAGACTTCGAAATACCTGGATCTGCACAAAAATGTGCAGAAGTGTAGTATGAGTACACCACGACGGTACCCAATAAGTATCAAGACTAACCTCAGTGGAGTAGGGACGAGGAACAGTCAAGACACCTACTGGACTAAATAACCTGAACAAAATATAAGTATAGGCACAACAGAGTATAGTTCTACATAAAGACTATGCGAAATGGAAAACAATACAGTAATTTCAGTAAGAAAGGAAAACAACAACTATTAGCGGAACACCATAGTAATGACATAGAAGAACGAATGGAAACACAGCCTAAAACTGATTAACACAATTAAAAGAAGGCCAGGTAGCAGCTAGATGAAAATAACCACTTTCACACCAGGATTTAGTCAGTAAACTCCACTAAGTACCGAACCTCATACTATTCACAACTCACGGGTCCCAATACCTGAACCCTAACACTGGGCATCCTGTGCCCTCATTACACTTCATAACCGCACTGACGACTCACGTGCCAGATAGAGCCATTCTCACACATAAGGCAAGTAACAAGGGTGTGCATCTATACTCAGCAATATCAAGAAAACCCTCTTAACCGATAAGAGTGCTCAACTACGTGTATGCCTGTGCAAGTGTCCTAACATGGTTCATGCTAGCTAATAAGTATAGGAAAGGAAATGGACAGCATGTAGAATGGTTTCTCACAACTTTCCACAAGATAAAACTTAAACAGATAAGTGTACCACTACACAAGCATCAACAACAAGAATGCCTCAGGCCATCACAAGTCATCACAGATCAATCCCTGACACAGTCCACCTTGTCTCGCCACGTGTGCAATAGTAAAATAAATGCCCGCCTTGACTCGCCACACGTGCATAATAATGTTCCCACCTTGTCTTGCCACATGCGCAACCCACATATATATATATCCCGTCTTGTCACGTCGCATGTGAAAATGTCAATAGTAACAATAGCATGGCAGAAACACGTGCAACCCAATAACGCTCGCACAGTAGAAATATCATGCATCGCAATAACAACAACCGCACGGCAGAAACCTCGTGCATCATAATAACAACAATTGCACAGCAGAAACCTTGTGCATCTCAACAACAAGTATAACAGCAACAATGACAATAATATAAGGGTACGACAAATAGGTCAACTCAGAAACTCCAAAACTCAAAGGAACTGAGGAACTAATTCACAATGAGTAGTCACAATAGAAAATGCTAGTCATAATAAGGATAGCTCAACAAGGAAAGAAATAATATGTAACAACGGCCCGCAATGTACAGTTCAACAACAAGGGAGCTAACACAAGTTGAATGATTCCAAATAAGGACAAGTCAACTAAGATATAAGATATCTAAACTTCTTTTATGGTCGGGAAATTATGAAAGAGACACAACAAAACTCAATTAAGGATAAGCAGCAGAAAGATAATCATAGTCTCAATTAAAGATGAATAATTACATAAGAGATAATTATAACTTCAAATAAAGATAAGCAGTTAGGGGAAAGATACCATGGCAATAGAAGAGATAACAATTTTGGTTAAGGCACGGATGAATCAAATAAACAACAAGAGTGGATCATGAAGCAATTAACTCTAATTAAAGCAAGTAGAGGTGAAACCAGTAATTAAGAAACATATTCATAACAAAACAACTATATATTCAGTAAATACAAGAACCTAAGAACCCTAAAAGTCCAACTTTCCATAAATAAGTTCGAGCACGTACTCGTCACCTCGCGTATACGGATTACAATTAGCATAGAGACTCAAATCCTAAGGGGTAGTTCCCCCACACGAAGTTAGGCAAGATAATTACCTCAAAGAAGACAAGTTGTTACTCTAAAATAAACTTCTCGGGTGAAATGACCTCCGAACGGCACAAATCTAACCAAAATAACTTCAAAGCACAAATAAAACTCATAAGAAATTATTCTGGATCATAAAGACTCAATCTTTATTAAAATCTAAAAATTGACCCAAAAGTCGACCCCCAGGCCCACGCCTCAGAACCTGACAAATTTCACAAAACCCGAACACCCATTCCGATACAAGTTCAACCATACTAAAATTATCAAATTCTGATACAAATTTGTCCCTCAAATCATGATTTTTCATTTTGAAAACTTTCTTCAAAAACCCACATTTTCCTCAACTCAAAACATAAAGTAAATGATAAAAATGAAGATAAAACCATGAAATATATTAAATTCTACGTGAAGAACACTTATCCAATCATTTTTCTTGAAAAAACCACAAGGAAGCTCCAAATATCGAAGTCTAAAACTCAAAATATGAAGAAAATGGCCAAACCCTCGACTTATATGATTCTGCCCAGGACTTCCGCATTTGAGGACAAGGAAGCGCATCTATGCTCTCGCATTTGCAAGAAATCATTTGCATCTACGAACTCAGCTAGCCAGGCCTGGATCCGTATCTGCAAAATTAAAGCCACAACAGCGGCCCCGCAGAAGCGCCAAAGGAAGCGCAGAAGCGAGCTTCTTCGCAGATGTAACCGCTGGACTGCAAAAGCGTCCTTCGCACCTGCGTTCGGGCCTCCGTAGAAGTGAGCGAGCCTCCAGGACACTATGACCATAGAAGCGACCCTACTCACGCAGAAGTGGAGCTGCACCTACGCTCCAAAGTAGCGCAGGTGCGAAAACACCAGAACCAGGCATGTTCAAAACTATAACAAATCATCTGAAACTCGTCTGAAACACACCCAGGGCCCCCGGGCCCCGGTCCAAGCATACCAACAAGTTTCATAATCTAACACGGACTCGCTCGGGGTCTCAAATCACATCAAACAATGCCGAAACTACAAATTGCACCATGAATCGAACTTATGAACTTTCAAAAATTCCAACTTTGAAAACTCATGTCGAAACCAATCAAACCAACCCGGAATGACATCAAATTTTGTAGGCAAGTTCCAAATGTCATAACGGAGCTTTGCCAACTATCAAAATCACATTCTGACCCCGATATCAAAATGTCCACTTCCGGTCAAAATCTCCGAAAATTTTACTTTCGTCATTTCAAGCCTAAATGAGCTATAGACCTTAAATTCATCGTCCGGACACGCTCCTAAGTCCCAAATCACACAACAGAGCTAACAAAACCACTAGAACTCCATTCCAGAGTCGTCGTCACACAGTTCCAACTACGGTCAAAATACTAAGACTTAAGCTTTCGATTTAGGGACTAAGTGTCCCAAATCACTCTAAATCATCCGGTAACTGAATTCAACCATGCACGCAAGTCAATACACATAATACGAAGCTTCTCAAGACCTTATGCCGCTGAACGGGACTTAAATTCTCAAAATGACCGGCCGGGTCGTTACATTTAATACACCCCAATCAACAAAACATGTGTTAACGTATTTATCCCATTAGGCAAACACCTAGGTTATGGTCACATCCCTAGGTCTTTAAACTATTTAGTAAAACATCAAAAACATTCGTATCTATTCTATTTACCTTAGCTTGCAGTCATTAGAGTAATAGTAGAAGTAGAAATCAAAACTCTGTTGTAGAAGTGCACTTTTAGGTAGACCATTTGCTAGCTTCAAATATATACTCTTGACACCCCTTATAACTCCCAGTGGATTCGACCCCGACTCATAGTTGAGTAATTATTATTGCATACGACCGTATCATATCTCTTATTGAGGTGTGTTGTGGAAGTCATTAATTTTATTGGCGTAGTTGCTGGTAGGAAATATCCATCTCAACCATGGTAGAAACCATTGAGAACTCTCTTAAACCCATTTGCACATAACCAAACGATCATAACCGAATCTCTTTAACTCAACCAAGCCACGCAGGTCGCCAAACCCAAGAGTATTGCCACAAAACACCTATAGAGACTCACCACATCATAAGTACCTAAAGAACAGATCATATCCATTACCGTGCTAATCCAAGCTACTACCAAGTTGTCTTATTTCTCCGAGTTCCTTCCGAATTACCCTCAAGCTGATACCTCCCCTATATCGTATCAATTTTTTTTTCTTTTGTAATTAGGCATTATTTTTGTTCTAACTTGATTTGAAGTGTGCTACAGGATTGAGTGTGACTTACAGGAATTGTGGACCAAATATTTGGCTAAGTGCTCTAATAATTGCAGACCGTAGTTGATTTGTGCGGACTGCACAATTATGGGTCTTGTAGCAAAAGAGTAATGCGATCGCATAATTAGCTTGCGGACTGCACAAATGTGAGGATGAAAATACCAACTCTTTGATGTTTTAGCCTGTTAGAGAAACGGTCAATGTGCGACCGCACATGAAATCTACGGCAGCCCACAAAATTGTGCGGACCGCAAATGAAAAGCTGAGATGAGGACCCTAGGTAATAGAGTATGAACCACACATGAAAATGTGTTACCTTATTCGTCCTTCTTCCCCTTAGCGAACAACAAGTATAAATATAGGAACATGGCAAACTTTACATTTTTATTCTCTGAATAAAAAAATAATGCTCTCTTGAAATTTCATGGCAATTTTATCTATCCACACACATAGCCAAATTTATCATTCACTCATTCATTAGGTATGCTTCAATTTCATGTTAATATATTTATTTTTGTTTTATTTGTAGATTTTTAGTTCTGTTTAGGCCATTTCTCATTAGAATTCAATTGTGTATCTATATGAGGTAAAATATGAACTGGATTAACTAACACATGCTCTATGGAGACTGTGTTAGCAAATTTTCATATTTCTTTGACGTTTCCATGTCAATTTGTGCACGAAATTGAAAACCCTAGATAGCAAAAATTGATCTATACGTAACTTTTGAAATTTGTGGCTGCACTTGAATTCATGCGGTCTGCAAAAATTGATTTTAGAGCAACATTAGTGAAGAACGGATCTGCGGCCGCTAGATAAAATGTGCGAACCGCAGAATTCCCATCGCGGCCGCATAATAGCACTTTTACTATCATCAGAGAGTCCCTACATTGAGACTCCAATATGTGACCACAAGTCTAATTGTGCAGACCGCAGAAATCATGTTGCAGCTGCACATTAGCCCTCTATCATCAGAGAGTTGGCATTCTTTGGGTTTCAGAGGTGTGGGCGCAAGTGAAATTGTGTGGACCGCACTTCACTTTTGCGGTCGCACAAAAGAATTATGCGATACATAATTCCTCATCTGTGACCGCAAATGAAATTGTGCAGGCCGTAGATTACTTCCCTGCAATCATGATCTAACTGTGTACCCTCCATATGTCCCCTGGTTTATATTTTACTTGTATATCTCCTGTGTATGTTTGAACATTGAATTGCAACTAACAATCGCCTTTGTTTGATACAAAAAATGGTTCGATCTAGAGGACACGACGACACTTCAAAAGGGAGAGGTGAACCTTCTCGGGGCCGAGTCAAGAGTGTTGTATCCCTTGGCCAACCAAAGATAATAAGGAAGAAAGAAACATCTGACAGAGGGAGAGGTGTAGATCTTTCCGAGACGAGCTCATATGTCTCGTCTAGGGAAGTATTAGAAGGCAACACAGCCTCTGTTCAGGAGTACTCGATCGTACACTCGAGGCCGCTAGGGAGATACCAGCTCAGGATGATCCATCCTCATCTCATAGCACTTCTGAGGGATCGGAGAATGCTAGTCAGGCTTCTGATCCATCGGCTATACCAATACCTAAGGCACAGGATGCTCCAGTTCATGATATCCCCGATGATGGTAGAGGGGGAGATGCTACAGTTGTCGGTCTTGAAATATCGAAGGATAAAGAGGTTTGGGAGGACCGCTTTGTCAGGCTGGCTGCCTTCACCAGCTTCCGTGTGTGGTGGCCAGCAAGGTTGCTAACTCTTGAGCGACAGTTTTTGTTGACAGATTTGGAGAGGTACAACCCTGTAGTTCTGAAATGGTTCAGGGTACGCAAGGGGTAGATATGGTTCTCTCATAGTGTAATGGATGCCAAAGAGTACCTTGTTTGTGAATTCTATGCCAATATGGCTCATATCAAAAAGAGAACAAGTGTAACCTAAGTACGTAACCTAAAAGTGAGGTTTGATCAGCATACGCTCAACGCGTACTTG
>AWOL01S0130056.1:5600-23327 GCA_000715115.1 Nicotiana otophora
GCATTGCCCGAATTAAAAGGCTATGGCCATGCCGAGATAACGAAACCCGAGGGCACAAAGCTTATTTGGCATTGCCCGAATTAAAAGGCTACGGCCATGCCGGGATAACGAAACCCAAGGGCACAAACTTTATTTGGCATTGCCCGAACTCAAAAAGACTACGATTATATTTAAAATGGCTCGGAGATGTCTAAAGCCCGTAACAAAAGGTACCTTCGACAAAATTATAATCTAAGGAATTATAAGTACTTTGAGAAATATTTCCGGTGATACCAAGAATTTTGCATTGCCTTAAGAAAAATCAAAGGCAAGGCATGTTCGAAACCCCGAACAGGACCTAACTATTTAATGCTAAGGCATTTCAAACTTTGCAAAACATAAAGAGAAAGACAAAGGAAAAACTCAAGAATTATCAAAGAACTTGTATTATATATATGATCTTTACAAAGTCATAACAAGCCTTGAAAACAGTATAAAATACAAAGAAGAAAAAACAAAATCAAACAGAAGCTGCCTGATCTTGGCCGGAGCCCGCCTCATCACCGGGATTCCCGGGGTCGTATCCACCCTCGGACCTGCTTAAGTCCTCGGAATCTTCCTCCTTGGGATAGGCCAGCTTCCTGGCCTCAGCTTCGAGCACCTTGGAATCCTCGATCTCAACCGATAAGTGAAAACCTCGAGCATGAACTTCCTCGAGGGCCTCCCTTCGGGATTCACTTTATGTGCTCAATGAGATTTTTTACAAGGTCCTGGATCGCCTCGACATCAGCCTTATATTGGGCCACCATCTCATCGGCGTCGGCCTTAACCACTATGGCCATTGACTTGGCCGTTTTGAGCTCCTTGGACAGATTTTTTTGATCAGAGGCGGCCAAACCTAACTGCAACTGGAGCTCTTCAACCCTTTTGGTCTGAACCTCGGCCCTCTCATTTTCCGCTCTAAGCTGAATTTTAGCCGAATTTAGTTGTGCCCGAGCAGCCTTGTTTTCTTAGGCTAGATGATCCATTCTGCCTCTCCATTCCTCTGCCTCAACTTTGACTATATCCATTTCAGTTCGAAGCTGGGAAATCCGATCGAGTTTTTGCTGGACCTGCAGATTGTGACCATCAGTCACCGAGTCTAGTTCATCATCACTAATCTCAAATATTTTTACCTTCTTGGTGAGGTCGATATGTTCCTTCCGAGCAACCTCCAGCTCAGCCCGGAGGCTCTTAGCCTCCTCTTCGAACTGCTCGCTAAGAAGTTTAAAGGCGTCTCTTTTCTCGGTGAGCTCTCAAACTTCAGCTTCGAGTTGTTTCAGCTCTTCTCGATACCTTAAAAAGGCCTCGTGGTGAAGCACCGATGTCTATAAGCACGAAGAAAAATGTCAAGTTATCTATGAAATAACCTAAGTACAAAATTGAAAATCATAAAGAAAAATACGAAGATTACCGATTAAGCGCCCGTTGCGCTTTGTTGAATAAACAAGGTGCCTCCACCTCATTCATCTTGGCCTGTGTCACGACCCAGCATCACCGTTACGCAAGCCAATTAGTGAATTAGACAAGTTATTCCGCTTTTAATAAGTTTTTGATTAATTAAACTTTCCTTATTTGCAATATTTAAGAAAATAAAAGGTTTAAATAAATAAAACCAAGTAATAGTTCAAAGCGACAATTCTTCTAGTGTGTGTGCCAAGACCTGGTGTCACAAGTGTATGCACATCTAGTAGATTATACAAAATTCTAAATATTGTCTGGACATAAAATAGACAGAATATGAATACGAACAGAGACATTAGGTGTTGCGGAATGGCTCAAGAAAAACAGCTCACCACTAGGCCTCGGGATATCGAGGATGCAGACCGGTAGGATAGCCTGATGCACCTGTCTCAGAACCTGCACAAAAAGTGCAGTAAGTGTAGCATGAGTACGTAAATAACGTGTACCCAGTAAGTATCAAGTCTAATCTCGAAGAAGTAGTGACGAGAGGTCGACTTCGACACTCACTATGGGTCAATAATTATTTTGATAAAATTTTAAATAAATACTGGGTGTGTAAATAAATTCAAATCTTCTCAACAAGCACTAGAAAATAGTTCTTTCACAATTATATAATTTCCAAATAAGTCATTCCTTTTAAAGGTTGTAATCTTACAAGCCACAATAAAATATCAAGACACCAAGTATTATTATTAAGCACGATTTATGCCGAGGTCGTACAGTCCGATCTGGAATAATATGTACACTACCGAGGGTCGAGCGGCACGAACCATAGATGCATCTATCTACTGCCGATGCGTTCGGTCTGCTCCACAAGAAGAGAATGATACTTTATAAGCATTTGACCTAAACATGATTAAGGATTTATACTAAAACAATATGAATTTTATTAGCGATCTTTCACAATTTTTCTAACAAATCCTAATATAATATAGGCATTTAAAATTAACAAGTATGGTGAAAAACAATTCCAAATAGTTCATGCATTGGATCCTAAAACTACCCGAACATAAGCATAATTAGTAGCTACGTACGGAATTGTAGCAATATTTGATTTAAATCACATATGGGGTAAATTCCCTCTTACAAGATTAGACAAGAGACTTACCTCACTCTGAAGTTCCATAACCGGTTCCAAAGCTTTTCTAACAACTGAAACCGGCGCCCGCTGCTCCAAAACTAGTAAATAAATGTGATATTCCATGAACATATACTCTAATACTCATAATAAATCAATTTATAACAATTTTCAACTCCGCTCGAAAAATTGATAAACTCACCATCGGGCTCACGTGCCCGGATTCCAAAACTTTCCAAAGATAATCATTACTCATAATACTGCGAACTCAAATATATGATTTGTTCCCAATTCCATATCCAATTTCGTGGTCAAAATCCAAAAATACCAATTTCTAGGTTTTCCTATAAAATCCCAAAGTTTTACAAATTTTCATGTCTAAATCCATATATAAATCTTGTATTTAACTTATAATACGCGTGAATCACTTACCTTGACATAGATGATGAAAATCTCTCCTTGAAGCTCTCCAAAATTGCTCCAACCAAGTGAAAAATGAGAGAAGAAGAGCCAAATCCGCTCTTAAAACGATTCTGCCCGGCGATATTTTCGCACCTGCGGCGTCGCTTCTGCGATCACTCCACCGCTTCTGCGGAAAATTACCTAAACACGATGCCTCACACCTGCGGAAATATTCCCCGTTTCTGCAACATCGCAGGTGCGAGCCCCCTTCCGCTCTTGCGCCTTCTTCCGCTTGTATGCCCAAAGCTTCGCTTCTACGCTTGCACAGATGCGGCCAAAACTCCGCACCTACGGTCCTTCCCCTAGCTGCCCTGCCCTGCCCAGCTTCTGCGACCCCTGGTCTACTTCTGCGGCCCCGCACCTGCGGCCAAAACCTCGCAGGTGCGGTTACACCAGATGACAACAACTTCAGCATTTCATAAGGCCAAATTTAATCCGTTAGCCATCCGGAATCCACCCGAGGCCCTCAGGACCTTAACCAAATATACTAACATGTCCCAAAATACAATACGAACTTAGTCGAATCCTTAAACCACGTCAAACAACATCAAAATCATGAATCGCGCCTCGAATCAATTTTTAAATTTCCAAATTCTATAACTTATACCAGAATGCATCAAATCAAGTCCGATTGACCTCAAATTTTGCACACAAGTCATAATTGACATTATGGACCTACTCCCACATCCGGAATCGGAATCCGACCCCGATATCAAAAAGTCCACTCCTGGTCGAAGTTCTTAAAAATCATCCAATTTTCAACTTTCACCAATTGACGCCGAAATGACCTACAAAGCTCCAAATCAACGTCCGGACACGCTCCTAAGACCAAAATCACCATACAAAACTATTCCCAGGCTCGGAATTCCAAACGAATATCGATAATATCAAAATCCACTTCAAGATAAACTTATGAAATTCTTAAAGTTTCAAAATGTTAACTTCCCATAATAAACGCCGAAATGCTCCCGGGGTGATCCGATACTCAACCCGAACATACACCCAAGTCCGAAATTATTATACAAACCTATTGGGACGTTCAAATCCCGATTCCAAGGTCGTTTACTCAAAAGTCAAACCTTAGTCAACTCTTCCAACTTAAAGCTTCCACAATGAGAATTTTCTTTCCAAATCAACTCCGAACTTCCCGAAATTTAATTCCAACCACATGTACAAGTCATAATACCTGAAGTTAAGCTACCCAAGGCCTCAAACCGCTGAACTACGCGCTAGAGCTTAAAATGACCCATCGGGTCATTGCATTAGTCATCCTCGGTCACCAGACACCGAAGATAACTGGCCACCCCTACGGGGGCGGAAAGAACACGGGCATCATCTGGAAGGGAAACAACAATGGTGCATTTACGATCAGGATATGGAATCGGGGCAGGGAATTAATCGACCAGTTTCGGGCTCGAGGAAGGCCCACTTGCTTCAGAGGGTGAGCTCTTCCTCGGTATCTCTAAATCGCCAAATCCAATGGCGTCCTCCGTGACCGTCCAATCCACACCGTCAAAAAAACCATGGAAGGGGTCGTTCGATTTATGGCCCCCCTTGATGGGGCGTTCTTTTGCCACTTGGGCCTCGTTAAACATCGACTCTGTGAACGAGGGCGACTCGACAATCTTTATCGTGCCAAATGCTTCCTGCGGGGCTTTTCCCGCATCTCGGGAAGCCTCAGTTCCTGCCTCCACCTCGACCTCCCCGACATGGTGGAGATAGGCCTCGCCTCCCTCTGGTTCGGAGGCCCTTTGCCCTTCGAGTTGCGGCGACATACTGCCCACCACATCGAAGGCTTCTCCTTTCCCCTCGGACTCATCCCTCAATCTATAGAGTGAGTCCGGGGACAGTGCTCGACCAATGGTGCTTCCCTTGGGTTTACGCGCCAATCATTTCCTTGGCTTCTTCTTCTTCTCAAGGCTCGAAGAACACGGAGCCCTTTTCCTTCTCTTCTCTTTATCCCCCCCTCCCCCCGAAGCAGGGGGCTCGATGAAGATGTCATCATCACCGGATGAAGGATTCATATTGATATCTTTTGGTAAACCTGCAAAAAAAAAAGTAAAGCAAGTCAGAAGTCGATAACGAGAAAGGGAAATCAAAAGTCACTTGAGAAAACTCTTACCACGGGAACGTGCCTCCCATCGACTCTTCGAGAGCTCGTGCCACGAACGCTCGGAAAAAAGCCTTTGTTTTACAATGCCCTCGACCCATTCCTTGAGTCAAGGAACCGCATTCGGTATCCAAGAAATAACTGCACCACCACAAAATATCGATGAGAAGGGAGGAAAAGAAAAGAGCGATGAACGAAATCTTAAAAGCGAGATTATACTTACGTTTCATATTCCACTTCTCGGGAAATGGAATATGCTCGGTTGGGATCAAATCCGAGGTATTCACTCCACGATCTTCATCGATGCTAGAAAACGGGGCCTTACTGCCCCGACGAGCCAACTTAATTAGTCCACCTTGATAAAGTCGGGGACTATATAAGCGCATGAGGTGGTCGATGGTGAAGGGACACCCCTCGATCTTGCTTACAAAAAAAGGAAGGAGAATCACTATCATCTAAAAACAAGGGTGAATTTGACTAAGGATCACCTCGTAGCTCTTACAGAAGGCGATAATGACCGGGTTTAAGGGGCCCAGTGTGAAGGGATAAGTGTAAACACTTAGAAAACCCTCCACGTGGGCAGTGATAGCTTCCTCGGGCTTGGGGACCACTACGTACTTATCATCCCAACTGCAATCTTTCTTGACTTCAGAGAGGACGTCCTTGGTAATCGAGCAAATATATCTCAAGACCGGTTCACACAGACCCGGTATAGAAGAGGGTCTCTCGTTCTTGAAATCGGCACCGATAGGGCACTCCGCGGGGATGAACAATTCTAAAGGAGGCTCCGGTGTCGGTTCCTCTGCAGCGGCACATGAAATATTTTTCTCAACAACCGGTCGCGAAGCAGAGGGAGTTTCTTTTTGGGGAACAGATTTTGAAGTCTTAGCCATTTCTGTAAAAAAGGAAGAGAAGTAAAGAAAAGAAGGTTTAAGTGAAAATCAATGGATGATTGGCAAATGAAGAACTCTTATAAAAAATCTCAGAAAGCGAGAATAAAAGAGCTTAGAAGTATTGAAATCTCTTAGATACATGGCATAAGGATTGGATGTAAAGTTTGAATGAACAAAGGAAGGGGTATTTATAGTTTTCCAAGCGACGGTTCACATCTGGGAATGGTCGACCAGCGACTGACAAGCATTTAATGCCTTAAAAACTGGACCGACGGAATCGGGAGCTCATATCGTTTCTCATCATTTACTCTCCGAGAAATGAGGGGACTTTACGTTATGATTTTCGTAGCTTACGTCTTAATATATCAAAGTAAAAATCGGGAGCTCATATCGTTTCTCGTCATTTAGTCTCCGAAAAATGAGGAGACTATCTGTATACGGGTAAAATCGAACTCGAGATTTGACCGAGCATCTAGTACGACAGTTTGGGATCGAGAGATGGTGATAAAATCCCGAAGATCGGTTCCTGCCTTACCGGATTAGTCAACGGAACTACCAGATTTGCCTTCGAGTTTACCGAGGTCATAACCGGTCCCGATTATAACGGTCTCAAGGAACATATTGCCAGCTTGCCCGACAAGGGTCCGAAATTTCCGTAACTAACCGTACATTACGGCGAAAATCACGGAACATACCAAAAAAGGGACCAACGGTCAACAAATCAAGGACTTTTTTTTACTTTTATGGAATAATAGAATAATATTAAAAGTAGGTTCCTCTAATATATAAAGGGGGTCTCACAACTCATGAAGGACATTGTAACATACACTCATAAGCAATACATTACCGTTGCTCTTCTAGTTCTTATTATTTGGTGTCTTGTTGTCAATAAAAGTATTTTTAGCTCGAGGGTTGCCAACTTTCCTAGGCTGAAATTATCCAATTCGCGTGGTTTGCAGTTAGTTTATCGTTATTTATTTCAATTTCTATCTAATTTATCGTTTAGTATCAAATTAATCTGCATATCCTTTAAACCACTAACAAATGCAATTGTTATCCGATTTTGAGGGTAAACAATTTTATAAATTAACAAAATAAATATATAAATAAAAAATTACATTAAAATTATTTAAAAAGAAAGAAAATTATAAAATTAGTAGGAATAAAGCGGACTTAGGTATAAATTTCCGATCAATTACAGATTCTCAATGCAACGGGCAAAGAATATAATTAATGGTTGTAACATGCAAACGTAGTATTAGGAACAATTACGACTAAATTTGCTATTTAAACCCATCTTTCTCTTTAATTGTTCCCCACCTGAAAATTATTCTTTTATTCCCTAAATCATTGCGTAGTATTTTTGGAAACACAACCTTAAAGATACGAGAAAGGAGTTATTCTGATCAATAAGATTCTCTTCAATTTTACTTTGCTATTTTATTAGTTTACTCATTATTTACATTATCTCGTATTGGTTTTGTTAATTTAAATTACGGAGCAAGAACAATAAATTGTGTGTACCTTGTTACGCGCAGCAGAAATCGTTGTAATTGCTACCAAATCTACTTTGAATAACTAGGAAATAAAGTTAATCTTTCACCAATTAATTTACCTAACTTGTGTGTGTTTTTCGTGTGGAGAGGATTAGTGAGAGAAAATGTTTACGCTTAAAAAAGTTCTGTGTTTTCTCTTTAACATAATAAGTAGAGTAATAGCGGTTAAGGAAGATAACTCACCACTCCCTTTTTTGCATGTTCACTTTAGTGAGAGTTTGTGATTCAGTAATAACTTCTCTTAACCCCGCTCACTTATCTATCCTAACCGGGTCGAGTCAGCCCACAACCCACGACCCATAATCCAACAGCTCCCACTTCGCCCATAGTGAGCTAGACCGATGTCTTTAACACACTATTCATACCGGCAAAATAGTTGGTGCGACCTGCAAGCACAAAGAGCCGTAACATTCCCAAACAAATTAAAGGTTGTACTAAAGCTCTATATAGAAATCCAATAACATACGAAAAGGATTCACTACTAGCATGAGGATCTTATTACTCACAATACCCCAGACATCATCCGCTACTCCTATAGCATGTTATCTAATCCCTCATCCTCGAAAAGAGGTGAACCAAGTTCATGAATAACTTTGTATTCATAATTACATTTGATACCCTCATGGTAATTGTATTGGTCGTCCAATGAATATAAGTTAAATTGCTAAAAAAAATCTTTTTAGTTGTCTTCCCTTTCTACTCGAATCTTTCCATTCCAAATCAACTGCTTTCCTAAACATGCACTGCATTGCCGTATCACTCATGGCTATTAGTGACATGCTAAAGTAACAATATTGATTGGCACTTCAAGAGACAGTAAAAGGTCAAAGGGTATTTCAATAAAAGTTAATATAACTTCTTTGGGATCTCACACAATGAAGAAGCGGGGATTCATTCTTCCATTAACCCATGGCCGATAGCACACATGGTATGAAACACATGTTACAATGTTCTCACCTTATATTGGCGCATGTATTTTATTCTTTTAATCATTCAACACCGTACAAATCTTGGTCTAGATACCTGCAAATGTCTAACTTGAGTTTTTGACTTTACTAATCCTCAAATCCAACCTTTTGGAGAAACTCGTATCTGGCTTACAAAATAAGTCATAATCAAATATTAAAATTCGTAAGCCTGACTAGTTGTCAAGACTGACCTTAATAATTAAATATAACCTCGCATTATCCAAGGTTCTATAAGGTCTCATCTCTTCATGATTCTTAATGTAAGAGGTGATTGCTCGTGTGAGAGCCAATCTCGTGACTTGTTCGACACATTCTTTATCAACAAAACATCATCACATGCATACAAGATATAAGCATAAATTCAAGAGTCACATATCGATGAGCTTATATATATATATATATATATTCATATACTTCGCAAACCTAGAGCTATTACATGTTTCTCAAACAGGTCTCTAGATATCGCCTTTGTAAAAGGTTCAGCTATCATGCTTCGCGTAGGAATGTACTATAAATTTATCTCTTCACGTTTTACCATGTCTCTCACAAAGTTATACTTGATGTCAATATGTTTGGTCTTGGTATGATACTTAGGATCTTTTGTGTATGTAATAGCCGTTTGACTATCACAATATAGAGTCATGGGACCCTGAGAGTTCTTTTTAATATCCAAATGCTCAAAGAATCGCTTCAACCAAACAACTTCTTGTACTGCATACGCACAAGCCACAAACTCAGCTTCCATCGTTGAAAATGTTGTATAGGTTTGTTTCTTACTTTTCCATTATATAGCACCACCATTAAGTAAGAAGGCATAACTGAATGTCGATTTTCTATCATTCTGGTTACCAGCCCAATCAGCATTTGTATATCCTCTCTAGTATAAATCATTTCACTATAACATAGTGAATAATCTTCAGTTCCCTTCAGGTATCTGAAAATTCTCTTCACATCTTTTCAATGATATCTTCCAGGATTGAATTGATACCTGCTAACCAGAACTACATCATAACAAATGTCTAGGCGAGTACACATCATAGCGTAGATCAAGCTCCCGACAACACTTAAATATGGAACTCGAGACATGTCTTTCTTTTCATTTTCAGTCTTGGGACACATTTCAAGGCCAAAAGTTTCACCTCTCGCTATAGGAGTATCTATGGATTTGCAACTATTCATGTGAAAATGCTCCAAAATTTTCTTTATATAAGTTTCTTGAGATAGACTCAATAATTTTTTGGAACGGTCTCTTTGGATCTTAACTCCAAGTATATAATCTGCCTCACCCATATTTTTCATGTCAAATGACTTTAAAAGCCATGAATTGATAGTTTTCAAATACTCTAAATTGTTTCCAGCCAATAAAATATCATCCACGTAAAGAGAAAGAATTACGAACATCCCATTGGACTTTTTCACATAAATGCAATGGTCTTCACTGATTATGGTGAAATCATACGAGATCAGCGCCTTGTGAAATCTCAAATACCATTGCCTTGAAGATTTCTTCAGACCACAAATAGATCTTTTCAATTTACAGACCTTCTTTTCTTGGCCTTTAATGATAAAGCCTACAGGTTGTTCCATGTAGATTTCTTCATTTATTTCTCTATTGAGAAAAGCCGTCTTTACGTCCATTTGATGTAATTCCAAATCCAAACGTGCAACAATAGCCAAAAGTAAGAGAATTGAGATAAATTTCACAACTGGTGAAAATGTTTCCTCATAATCTATTTCAGCTTCTTGAGTAAAGACTTTTGCCACCAATCGAGCCTTGTATCTTTCTAGTAACCCATCCGCTTTGCGTTTAACTTTAAGAACCTATTTGTTCCCAATGGCTCTACGCCCAGGCGGAAGATCAACTAGATCTCATACGTTGTTGGTTTTTATGGATTCTAGTTCTTCTTTCATTGCTTTCATCTACTCATCTTTTCCAGAGCTCGATAAAGCCTCAGTCACAAACTTTGGCTCATCTATTTCTGTGGGAGATACCAAGAAAACGTAATCTTCAATCTCATAAGTACATTTTGGTATATTTTCCCTTGTGCTCTTTTGTAGTTAAAGTTCAAATTCGTCAGAAGGATTTTGGGATTGAGATCTCCCACTCCCACTCAGATCAAGAACAAGATCTTGATCGATTTGATTATTAATTGTGTCAGAAGACACTTGCTGACTATCTGAGTTCAACATTTCATAAATAGGCTCTCCATTTTTTACCTCGCCCTTCTTTGAAAAATTATTTTCTAGAAATATGATATCTCGTGATTCAATATCAGTTACACTTCCATCCTCTAATTCACCAATGAACACATACCCTTTAGAGTGTTCTGAATATCTTATAAAGATACATTTCTTACCTTTTGGACCTAATTTACCAAACTTGCTAAAAGAATCTTTTACATATGCAGCACAACCCCAAGATCGTAAATCTTTTAAGTTTGGTTTATGACCAGTCCATAGCTTATAAGGAGTGAAAGAAACTGATTTAGAAGGTACTTTGTTCAATATGTAGGTTGCAGTCAACAACACATCTCCCCAAAAGGAGATAGATAAATTTGCATGTGCCGTTATGGACCTTATAATGTCGAGTAGTGTTCTATTCCTCCTTTCTGCTACACTATTTTGTTGAGGTATGTAAGGAATAGTTAAATGTCTGGTGATACCTTTTTTATTACACAATTATTCAAATTCTTTTGAAACATATCCATGCTCTTAATCGGTTCTTAAGGTCTTAATCCTTTTGTCTAATTGATTCTCAACTTCATTCAAATATTTCTTAAAGTATTCAAGTGCTTCAGATTTATGAGAAATCAAATAGACATAACCAAAGCACGTGAAATCGTCAATGAACGTAATGAAATATAAAGCACCAGACCTAGCCCTTACATTCGTTGGACCAAAAAAATTTGAATGGATTAATTGCAATGGAAAATCAGCTCTCTTAGCCTTTCCAAATAGTTTACGTGAAATCTTTTCGGCAAGACAATTTTCACAAGTTGGCATTTCAGCTTTAGTAAAAGAACTCAAATGTCCTTCCTTAGCCAATCTATTCATTCGATCCTACCCTATGTGACCTAATCTTGCATGCCATGTAATAACATCAATATCGTTATTACTAGAATAACATGCCATAATACAACGGTCAATATAATTGTTATACGTAGAAGGATAATAATCTAACACAATAAAACCATCAAACGAAGTCCAAAACCGTAAACAACATTGTCTAGAGTAATTCTAAGACCATTGAGACTAAAGTTCAAATTGAAATCTAAACCTAGAAGAAGAGACACATACACTAAGTTTCATCAAATCTCTGGAACATATAGGATGTCATGCAACATCAAAGATCGGCCACCACGCATGTCCATTCTGCAAGTGCCTATCCCTATGACTTCAAGCTTTGCATTATTTCCCACATATGCATGACTTGATCCAGGTGAAACTCGACGAAACTCTATAAACGCTTCTCTATCACAGCTCATATGGTCAGTGGCCCCTGAGTCTACAATCTACATAAGATAAGATTTAGTTAGTAAAACAGTGCTAGAAACATATATAGCACTTAGAGATGCATTTTGAAATGCTACCTTTTTCAACTCACTACACTCACGAACAAAATGCCCTCGAACTTGACAATTGTAACACTTCATCTTGTTTTTGTCTTTCTTCTCTTAGAACCGTTTCCTTTCTTGGAATTTGGATTGTTTCTTTTCTTAGATGATCCTTCTCCGCTCTCCTTACCCTTTCCGATATTTTTCCATTTTCTCTTCCGCTTGAAGCTTGATCTCTTTGTACCACTTCTGCCACAAAGGCATTAAGTACGACTTTAGGAGCACCAAGCAGCTCGTCTTCATGCTCCACATGATAGGAAACATCATCAAAAGTCTTGATGCTATTATTGTAGGTCAAGTTAACCTTCAGATGTTCCCAATTATTGGGAAGAGACCGAATCACTGCTTGAACCTGCTGCTCATTAAAGAGAACATGGCCAACACTTTTGAGTTGAGCAATCATATTTGACATCACCCTTAGATGTTGCTTGACACTGTGATCATGACTTTTTTTGTACGTGTCAAACTTGATTGTCAGATGTCAAAGGCAAGTTACAGTTGTACCCCCATATTCCTCTCTTAAATGTGCCCACATGGCTTGAGCAGTCGGATATTGCTCACATTCGTGGATTAGATCATCAACAACTGAACTTACAATAATTCCACGTGCAATGAATCTTTCTTTTTTCCAAATATTGTAAGTTTCCAGATCCCTCCTGTGTTGGGCAGTGTTAACCTCCCCTAGATGACTCATAACATGGTTAATACTTTCAAGAGCATCTTGCTCTACGAGTACATACCACATTTTACGACTCCAGATGTCGTAATTTTCACCATTCAGTTTGTCACCTTTGTTCAAGNCCTTTTGTACGTGTCAAACTTGATCGTCAGTTGTCGAAGGCGAGTCACAGTTGTACCCCTATATGCCTATCTTAAATGTGCCCACATGGCTTGAGCAGTAGGATATCGCTAACATTCGTGGATGAGATCATCAGCAACTAAACTTACAATAATTTCACGTGTAATGGAATCTTGTTTTTTTCAAATATTGTAAGTTTCCAGATCCCTCCTGTGTTGGGCAGTGTTACCCTCCTCTAGGTGACTCATAACATGGTTAATACTTTCAAGAGCATCTTGCTCTTCGAGTACATACCACATCTTACGACTCCAGATGTCATAATTTTCACCATTCAGTTTGTCACCCTTGTTCAAGTCAACAATGATACTTTTCGATGCCATGTCTGTTATTAGAGATAATATTACAAGTTTACATCATCAATATATATACTACAGTCAATTTATGCATGTAATTACACACTCAAGCAAATTAATTATAATATTAATTCTAAATTTAATATAGAATCAAAAGGTTACTATGTTTCCATTCATTATCTATATCTAAATATTTTAATTAATATTAAAATTACTTCTTAGTGTGTACTTTATTTCAAGTCTCAATCCATTACAAGATAAAATAAAAATAATATATATAACTGGTGAGACAAATAACATAATTTAAATTTCATTAATATAAAATATATAATAACAATTTACATGTTTGCTAGGACATCCATGTACCAATCGAATACTAACTCTTGTACATATACGCTAAAATGTGCACTAGGACAAATATCATGATAAATCTCAGTTAAAATTTTACCCCAAGGCTCTCGAAGAGAGTCTGCTAAAATAACTAATATTTTCCAATCAGTAAGCTCTATGTAATTAGATAATTCAGCTCTTTTTAACCGAAAAAGGGTGTACATGTTCAGGAATGAAAGCATCATGGCCCATTTTAAATTCCTTAAACTCCCTAAATTTCTTTTCTCCTTCCCTTCGTTCAGCCATTCTGTCACAATCCAATTCTATTATAGGCAGTGATGGCGCCCAATACCGTTGTTAGGCAAGCCAACACTGATCAATCTAGTGGTTTCCCTTTTTTAATAAGTTTCTAAGTGAAACATTCCTCATTGTTAAAAGATTTAGGAATTTATAGATGTAAAATAATTAAACGAAAGCAACTGAGTGCAAATCGTAATCATAAAAATAAATCCAAAATCATAAGTCTACTAGTGTGTGCCAAGATCTGGTATCACAAGTGTGTGGGCTACTAGTAGAATATACAAAAGATCTCTACTCCACTGTCTGAAATAGAATAGACAGAAAATAAATCAAAAGAGAGACTCTGGCTGCTGCTGAACGGCTCGGAAGGGCAGCTCACTGTGTGGTCTCAGACCAGAAGTCAAGCATGCGCGCCGGACTGATAACCAGATGCACTTGCCTCGGATCATGCACATCAAGTGCAGAAGTATAACGTGAGTACATAAACAACATGTACCTAGTTAGTATCCAGTCTAACCTCGAAGAAGTAGTGACGAGGGGTCGACTTTGACACTAACTATGGGCTAAAACTACTATGCCAAAATTTACAAATAAGCATGAATTTCGTGAATAATACTGAAAACTCAATAACAGGAAATAATAAATAATTCTTTCACAAGTACTAAGTCCCGAATTTATTTTCATCGTTTAATAATTTATATCTCAAGCCAATGAAGCAATATCAATTATAAATGATTCCAAAAATTTATCATGCACAAATTATACCGAGGTCGTACGGCCCTATCCAACATAAATATTTAAACTGTGCACTGCCGAGGGTCGAACGACTCGAACCATAGATGCATCTATCTGCTACCAAGGCGTTCGACCCGCTCCACAAAGAACAAATACTTTAAAGAAACACAAATTCTCAATAACAGTGAAGTGTTCCATTCACAAATTCAAGTAAGTGAAATTTAACCTTTTAAAACTTCCTTTATAAGTTTCCAATCTAACTTAAGCAATTAAATTGACATTTAAGGATGCAAACATCTCAAGTATAGCATGATATGGGTCCTAGACTACCCGGACAATAGTATAATTAGTAGCTATGTACGGACTCTCGTCACCTCATGCGAACGTAGCCCCCCACAAATAGAAAAACATGTTAATCAATTCACCTATGGGGATAATTCCCTCTTACAAGGTTAGAAAAGAGACTTACCTCGTCTCAAAACCTACTTTCCTTCCAAAATTGTGCTCAAACCCTCAATTTGGCGCCAAACGACTCGTAACCAGACAAATATTATTTAAAATAATTAATACACGCTTAAAAGTTCATATCCCAACTATCAAAGTGATTTCCCAAGCCTATTTGCCAAATTCTTAAAATTCACCCCTCCCCCCGGGCCCACATGCCCGGATTCCGGAAATATTTAAAGAAAGTTGTTACCCATAATCTCATGAACTCAAATATATGACTTTTACTAGATTCTATAACGAATTTCATGATTAAATCTCATTTTTATCAAAAACCTAGGTTTTCACCTAAACCTATAATTTTCACTAATTTACATGTTATAATCTACCCGTAAACTATGTATTTAATACACATTGTATAGAAATTACTTACATCAAAGTTCTAGGTAAAATCCCCTCTCTAAGAGCTCCAAATATCGCCCAACAATGGAAATATATGAGCAAAAATGACTAAATCCCGTTTTAAAAGAGACCTCACTGCCTCCAGCGATCTCACACTTGCGGTCGCAGGGCCGCACCTGCGTTGTCGCTTCTACGGATAAAAGTCCGCTTCTGCGGAAGTGCCCAGGCTGGCTGGCTCCGCTTCTACGGAGGTTGGGGCATACTTGCGGATCCTGAGCTGCCTTTCCTTGGCCGCTTCTGCGAGCTCGCACCTGCGGCTGGCCAAGTGCAGGTGCGATTATGACAACAACTGGGAGTTTCAGCTGCTGCTCCCAATTTCCAACTTGGTCAGAGCCTCGTCCGATTGACACTCGGGGACCCCGGGGGCCCCACCTGAATATACCAACAAGTTTAAAATCATAAAACGGACTCGCTCGAACTCTCAAAACGCTCGAAACAACATTAAAACTAAGAATCGCACCCCAAAACCAATTGAATCAAACTTATGAACTTCAAGTTCTTCAATTTACTCCCAATGCGCCGAAACGTACTTAAACTACTCGGAAGGACACCAAATTTTATGTGCAAGTCTTAAATGCATTACGAAACTATTCTCGATTTCAGAATTGCATTTGGACCCTGATATCACCAAAACCCGCTCCAAACCAAATTTAAAGAACTTCTAAAACCTTCAAAGAGCCAGCTTTCACTATTAGGCGCCAATACGCATTCGGGTCATCCAAAACCCGATTCGAACATACACCCAAGTCCGAAATCATCATACGAACCTATTGGGTTTGTCAAATCCCGATTCTGTGGTCATTTACTCAAAATATTGACCGAAGTTAAACTTAGCCTTTTAAGGCCAACTTAAGGAACCAAGTGTTCCGCTTTTAACCCGAACCCTTCTAAATACCGAACCAACAATCCCCGCAAGTCATAAAATAGTAAAACCACGTATGGGAAGTCTTACTTAGGGGAATGGGGTTCTAGAAAGCAAAACGACCGGTCGGGTCGTTACATTCTCCACCTCTTAAACAAACGTTCGTCCTTGAAAGGGTTTAGAATCATACTGGAGTGCTGAACAAGTGAGGATATCTGCTCCGCATGTCTTCCTCGGACTCCCAAGTCGCCTCCTTGACTGGTTGGCCCCTTTACCGCAGAGATACTCTTGGATCTTTACTGACGATCATGCCTATCAACAATGGCAACTGGCTCCTCTTCATAACTCAAACTCTCATCTAACTGAATTGTGCTGAAGTCTAACACATATGACAAGTCGGCATGATACCTCCGGAGCATAGACACGTAGAAGACCGGATGAACTCCCCCGATAGACTGGGAGGCAAAGCAAGCTCATAATCAACCCCTCAAACTTGTCTCAACACCTCAAATGGGCCTATAAACCTTGGGCTCAACTTCCCCTCCTTCCCAAATCTCATGATCCCCTTCATCGGCGAGACTTTCAAGTGAACCTTCTCTCCTACCATAAATGATAAGTCATGCGCCTTCTGATCCGCGTAACTCTTCTGTCTGGACTGTGCTGTGCAAAGTCGTTCCTGAATCAACTTTACCTTTTCCAAGGCATCCTTCACCAAATCAGTACCATATAACTTAGCTTCGCCGGGCTCAAACCACCCGATGGGAGAACGACATCGCCGACCATATAAGGCCTCAAATGGAGCCATCTCGATGCTGGACTGATAACTGTTATTGTAAGCAAACTCGGCCAAAGGNGTTGTAAGCAAACTTGGCCAAAGGCAAGAACCGATCCCACTATCCTCCAAAGTCAATCACACATGCTCTGAGCATGTCCTCCAAGATTTGAACTGTCCGCTCGGACTGACCTTCGGTCTGTGGATGAAATGCGTTGCTCAGCTCTACATGGGTCCCCAACTCACTCTGTACTTCTCTCCAGAAATGAGAAGTAAACTGAGGACCTCTGTCTGATATGATGGAAACAGGCACACCATGCAGTCGAACTATCTCTTGGATATAAATCTTGGCCAATCTCTCTGAAGTATACATAGTCATCATAGGAATGAAATGTCCCGACTTGGTCAATCGGTCTACAATGACTCAAACTATATCAAACTTCTGCAAGGTTCGCGGAAACCCAACTACGAAGTCCATAGTAATGCGCTCCCACTTCCACTCAGGTA
>AWOL01S0130064.1:0-14986 GCA_000715115.1 Nicotiana otophora
GGCATAGCAGAGTAAAAAGTTTCACGTTTTGAGGTAAGTAATGATTGTAAATCTAGTCCTGAGAGTATGAAACCCCGAATTTTATATCATTCTACTATTTTGAAGTGACGCACATGCTAAGTGACGGGCGTGTGAGCGTGCACTGTTGGGGATTTGTGACTTGGATCGTCCCGTAGCAACTGTAAAGTTGCATACTTTGTTGAAACCATTTGATACTTATATGTTTTAGAAAGAATTTCTGTAAATTGGGCTGAATGCTATGTTTGGGACTTGCGCCAATGCTGTTTGGACCCTTAGAGATTGTTTCTTACCATTATCGGGCTGAATGCCATGTCCGAGGGGTTGTTTATGATTTCATCATTTTCGTTCACTTTTGCATTGAGCCTTTGTTTGAAAAACTGTTGGAAAAATATCTTTAAATAATTTTTACTGGAACTGGGTTTAAACTAGATAATTTCATTCAAATCCTGATTTTTAAAAGCATGTGGTATTTTACTGAGATTTTCTTATATGAACGTTATATGCTTTATTGCTCGTCACTCTGCTCAGTCTTTATTTATTGTTGTTACTTACTGAGTTGGCGTACTCACGTTACTCCCTGCACCTTGTGTGCAGATTCAGGTGTAGCTGGACACGGTTGCGGTTATTGAGTATTTTTTTTGTAGATTTTCTTGGAGATAGCAAGGTAGCTGTTTGGCGATCGCAGCCCCTGCTCTTCTCCCTCTATTCTTCCTCTAGTTGTATTTAGCTATTTTTCGGGCTGAGTTAGCCTTGATATTGTTAGACAGATTGTAGTATATACTCATGACTAGTGATACCCCGATGTCAGGCTTTTCTTTTCTGCACTTCTATTTTTCTTTAATTTGAACTCTTTAAATAGAGGTTTTATGTTAAATAACCTTGAAATTATCTTTAAAATAAAAATATTGGTTTGTTTTGGAAGTGAGTCGGCTTGCCTAGTTCCACGATAGGCGTCATCACGACAGTGGTTAGTTTTGGGTCGTGACAGTAAACATATATAACAACTGACTACATTGAAACTACAAGCGCACTGATAAATTGTGTTTAGAGCAAGAAATTAGAAAGTAACAACTAGACATAATATATAAAAAAAATTACAGAAAATGAAACTAACATCTACAAAATAGAGCAAATAATAACCAATAAAATCAAATAAATCATGTAGTACATTCCCTAACAAAATAATTTCGAATAATATACAAGAAATCTATAATTTACAGGGAAATGTAGAAAAGATGATAACCTACAACAAATATACACAATGTAGATAAAATTTCTACAAATAAAAAAACAAAAAATATGTATAGTCATGAGAATGAGAACAGGTTTTTAAACTTTAAAAAAAAAATCAAAATTGTAACTACTAAAATTTTACCTTCTCCAATGACTGTTGGGGTATAGTTTTAGGTGATTTTTGAACCTTCTTCTTTTTTGAAGGTTTGACAGTAGGAAAAACTCTGATTTATTTTTTGCAGCTTTCGGGATAACTTCTTCTTCGACGAAATCATCATCGCGGGCAATTTCTTTGCCCTTCCGCTTTACTGATTTAGCAGATGTCGAAGCTTCACCAGCATCCCTATCATGCTTAAGTTTTGTTCGAGCTTCTGCCCTAGCTTCACGAGGGGAAAGCTTGAACTTTGTCTCTGATTTTGAATGTGTCAATTCCACTGCTTTTTTGGGTGAATCCTGTGAGAAAACACCCAAATCAAAAATAGAGATATCACCAACATTAGCTTTTTTAGGGCTAATCTTCGGAGCTGCTTTCTTCTTCATTGAAAGGGAAGGAAAAATTAAAGCAGCTACTATTTTGATAGGATTTAGAGCTAGAATTCAGAAAAATTGAGAGAGATTTTTGAAGAAAAGTGAAAAACATGTGTTAATGGAGGGAGATAGTGTAGAAACGTGCGGGGTATGGAGAGAGAAACACGGGGGAGTGGGATATGTATGTTAGAGAGATTATAGGAGTTAATTGATTTTCATTAAATTTCTAAAATGTACATAATTTGTAAATTGTATATGTCTATGTAATTAAATTGAAACTTGAGTAGGGAGGGTAATAAAGTTTCAAATAGTATATAGGAATGTAACCGGGCAGGGGAGAAGAATCTTGGACAAGGGAGACATCTCACATTTTTGTTAAAGAAACATCAACGCCGCCCCCACTTGATTTATTTAGGATTAATTCATTCAATCCCACTGCTTTTTTCCATCTCTTTTCGTTTCCTCTCTCTTCCGACATAACTTGAGGCATAGTATATAATGCAGATTCAGTATAATATTCTCATAAATACATCCATATCCCACAACTCAAACCAAGAATAAGAAATGTTTTCCTCAAGATCAATCTGAAGTGTTAATACAAGTTCTTTGAAGATTTAGCACATCACAAAAAAAACTTGTTTCATACAAAAAATACACTATATTATCACTCGTGTGAATTGAAGAAAACAAGAAAGAGTGATCAGGAGAAGTTGTCCGGCCTCGTGATCAACCCGGAGCACCTTATTAGAGAATTACTTGGTAAAGGTGACAAGTTAAGCAACATTATGGATGTTAAAACAGTGTCAAACTCCAATTATGAGTTCCCAAGGAAAAATGGAAATACTTTAGACTATCGTAGATTATTCTCACAAGGGCAATATGGCAAAAGGATGTCCTATTTCAGCTTTGAGTCATTGCTTTTTCTATTTTGTCTATCGGCATCTTTACTACTACTGCCATTGATACTTCCACCATTGCCTGCACCACCTCATTTTATGCTGTTGCTACTCCCAATTTTCATTATGCTGCTGCTTATGATCTTGGCTTTCATGCCTTCAAATATGAAGGAGAAACAATCACATACAGATTTTTAGTTACTCTATAATTTTATGGTTACTTGATAGTATACCGTTTTATTTTCATCTTTCATTCACCTAAATAACAAATATATTGTAGTAGCTTATTTGTGTTCCAGTTTATTGTTACTCTCGATCTCTTTTAATTTCCTTTCACTGCTATTTTCATTTACCAAATATTAGAGAAGAACTATGGCAATATTAGAGAAGCGGTATAAAGTACATTTAACTTTGAGGACTAACTTCAAAGATCCGTGATATTGTCCGTTTTAATTTGGGCAAAGTCCGCACAATTTTCTTCAAAATGCCTGTCATGTTAAGAGTATCCCTATATCTTATATGTAGCTTTCTTTTCTTTTCAAATATCAATTTAGGACTTTTGTTCGCACGCCCAACAATGTCTCCCTGAACTAAGTTCTCAATTGCCCATCAAGGCATAAGGCCCCCCAACAATTGGCCGATCAACAAGCCCTTTGAACTAGGTTCCACGTGACCCATCTGTCACGATCGGAATCCCAACTTCGGGGTCGTGATGATGCCTAACATCCACTTGCTAGGCAACCCGACGTGAGATAATTAAATAGCCAATTTGTTAACAGTTAAAAACACAATGATGATATACAACGAGACATAGAAACTCAATCTAACACAGTACTAATATAAGTCACGTGATAATATCTACTCGCAGAAATTCGGAGTCACGAGTATACGAGCAACCAGAAGTTTACAAATAAAGTCTGAAATAAATACAACTGTTTCGAAGAAAATGAACAGTAAAAGTGGGAAAAGGAAGGGGACTTCAAGGTCTGCGGACGCTAGCAAATCTATATTGAGTCTCCATATGCAATGATCCAAGCTAACGCACCTCACATACTGGGGGGGTCAATATCAGTATCTGCACAAGAAGTGCAGAAGTGTAGTATGGGTATAATCAATCCAATGTACTCTGTAAGTGTCGAGCCTAACCTCGACGAGGTAGTGACAAGGCTATGACAAGACACACACGTAGATAAACATGTACAAGTATATATAAAGTAGCAACAGTAACAGAGAATGATAACGTACAAACTAGGAAGAGACGTGCAAAAAGGGCAAATATAACAGCCGCGACAAGTATGAAATCAAAATTATTGTCAAGTAAAACATCAACCGATGAAATCAGATAAATCAATGACATGAAAATGGCACGGCATCACCCTTCGTGCATTTACTCTTGTTCTCACCATGCAATGATATGAATATAATGGTGCGGCATCACCCTTCGTGCTTTTACTCTCATCCTCACCATGTAGTAATAATATGAATGAAATGGTACGACATCACCCTTCGTGCTTTTACTCTCTTCCTTACCATGTAATCATGATAATGTAAATGAAATGGCACGGCATCACCCTTCATGTTTTTACTCTCTTCCTTACCATGTAATCATGATAATGTAAATGAAATGGCACGGCATCACCCTTCATGTTTTTACTCTCTTCCTCACCATGTAATAATGATAATATGTATTCGAGTAATAAATAATATGGGGAATAGATTTAGCGTCAAATATGGTTCCATGATACCCAACTTCAACTTCCAAAAATACTCAACAACTATAAAACAAACAATAATTAAAAAACGAATAATTAAAGAAACAATAACCTAACCTAAGCATGAATATCATAATTGGCAAAGCAATAAAATACAAAACAACAAGTTCCACCCGCATGCTTTAACCCAATAACAATGTATAAGTACTCGTCACCTCACATATACGTTGTTCCCACACATAAAATATGTAGCTAATAGACTAACAAGTCTTAATCCCTCAAGTCAAGGTTAACCACGATACTTACCTCGCTCTGCAATCAAATCAAAGTTCAATCGGGCTTTGCCTCTAGAACTAGCCTTCAAACCAATTAAATCTAACCAAATATAGTTCAAACAATTCAAAATAAGCTTAAGAAACTACCCACGAGTGAAAAAGATTCAATCTTTAATGATTTTGAAAAAGTCAACAAAAGTCAACATGAGCCCGCTTGGTCAAAACTCAAGATTCGGACCAAAACTCAATTACTCATTCATCCCCGATCCCGGTTATGTGATTTGTTTCGAAATACGACCCCAATTCGAGGTCTAAATCTCAATTTTAAAATAAATCCCAATTCTACCCAAATCACTAATTTCTACCATGAAAATCCTAGATTTGATGTTAAAATCTCAAGAAATGTAATGGGTAATTGAAAAGAAATGGATTAAAGTCACTTACCAACGAATTTGGGAAGAAACATCTCTTGAAAAATCACATCTAGGGTGTTTAGGGTTGAGAAATTATGAGAAATTATGAAAAATGAGCTAAGTCTCGTTTTCCCCCTCTTTTACCCAGTTGCAGATGTCGCAATTGCAATGTCTTGTTCGCAATTACGAACACCGCATTTGCGAGAAAGGGGTCGCAAATGCGAAGCCTGTCTTAGACACACAGAGGTTGCAAATGCGACATTTGGTTCGCAATTGCGAACACCTAACCTTCGCAATTACGCAACAATGCTTCGCAAATGCGAAGACTGCTCGAGGAAATGCTGAGTCGCAAATGCGACTCTTGAATCGCAATTGTGATCACTGCCTAGTTCGTAAATGCGAACATTGTCCTTGCAAATACGAGTCCACCCAAGCTAGCCCATGCTCGCAAATGCGAAAACTTGTCCGTAAAAGTAACAAAGAATGCATCAGCTATCTCCAAAGTCCAAAAATTGATCTGTAACCTATCTGAAACTCACCTGAACCCCTCGGGCTCCAAACCAAACACGCACATAAATGTAATAACATCATACGATCTCGCTCGCGTGATCAAATTATCGAAATAACACCTAGAACCACGAATCGGACATCAAAATGTATGAAATTTTCAAAGAAACTTAAGAACTTTCAAATTTACAACCGGACGTCTGAATCACGTCAAATCAACTCTGTTTTGCACCAAATTTGCAGAAAAGTCATAAATAGTGAAACGAATCTATTCCAAGTTCCAGAACTGAAATTCGAACCCGGTATCAGCAGAGTCAACCTACGGTCAAACTTAGGAATTCTTTAATCCTTCAAATTAGTAGTTTTCAACAAATCACGTTAAATCAAGTTAGGGACTTCCGAATTCGATTCCGGGAATACGCCCAAGTCCCAAATCATGATACAGACCCATCGAGACCGTCAGAACACTGATCCATATCTGTTTATAAAAAATATTGACCGTAGTCAACTCAAATCATTTTTAAGGTTAAAATTCACATTTTCTTCAATTTTTCACATAAACGTTTTTCGAAAAAAGATATAGATTGTACACGCAAATCGAAAAAGTCTAAACGGAGCTATTTGAGGTCTCGAAACAAAGAAATAAAGGCTAAAACTCAAAGTGACCTATCGGGCCATCACATTCTCTACATCTAAAACAAACGTTCGTCCTCGAACGGACATAGAAAGGTACCTAGGCTGGTGAAAAGGTGTGGATATATACTCCGCATGTCGGACTCGAACACCCATGTGGCTACCTCGTTCGTCTGACCTCTCCACTGTACTCTAATTGAAGGATAACTCTTAGATCTCAACTTCTGAACCTGCCAGGCTAGAATAGCCACTAACTCCTCCTCATAAGTCAAATCCTTGTCCAACTGGACTGAGCTGAAATCTAACACATGGGATGGATCACCGTGATACCTCCGGGGCATGGACACATGGAACACCGGATGGACTGATGATAAATTAGGTGGCAATGCCAGTCTGTTGGCCACCTCACCCACTCTCTCAAGAATCTCAAAGGGCTCGATATACCTAGGGCTCAACTTGCTCTTCTTTCCGAACCTCATGACACCTTTCATGGGTGAAACCTGGAGCAATACCCTCTCTCCAACCATGAATGCAACATCACGAACTCTTTGATCGGCATAACTTTTATGTCTAGACTGAGCTGTGCAAAGTCAATCTTGAATCATCTTGATCTTTTCCAAGGCATCCTAAACCAAATTGGTACCCAACAACCGAGCCTCTCTCGGCTCGAACCAACCAACTGGCTAATGACACCGCCTCCCATATAATGCCTCATATGGAGCCATATGAATACTCGATTGTTAGTTGTTATTGTAGGCAAACTCCGCAAGTGGCAAGAGCTGCTCCCAAGAACCCCCAAAATCCAAAACGTAAGCGCGAAGCATATCCTTCAATATTTGAATGGTACGCTCAGACTGTCCGTCTTTCTGGGAATGAAATGCTGCACTCAACTTAATATGTGTGCCTACCTCATATTGCACTGCCCTCTAGAAGTGCGCGATGAATTGCGTACCTCGATCGGAAATGATAGACACGGGCACACCATGAAGACGGATGATCTTGCGGATATAGATCTCAGCCAACCACTCTGAATAATAGGTAACTGCCACTGGAATGAAATGTGTTGACTTGGTCAACCTATCCACAATAACCCATACTGCGTCGAATATCTTCTAAGTCCGTGGGAGCCCAATAACAAAATCCATGGTAATACGCTTCCACTTCCACTCAGGAATCTCAAGCCTCTGAAGCAAACCACCAGGCCTATGATGTTTGTGCTTTACTTGCTGACAATTCAAACACCGAGCTACATATGCAACTATATATTTATTCATTCTTCTCCACCAATAATGATGACGCAAGTCCTGATACATCTTGGCAGCACTCGGATGAATGGAATACCGGGAACTACGAACCTCCTCAAGAATCAACTCACGAAGTCCGTCTAAATTAGGCACACAAATCCGACCCTGCATCCGCAAAACCCCATAATGTCCAATGGTAACCTGCTTGGTACCACCATGCCATACTGTGTCCTTAAGGATAAGCAAATGGGGGTCGTCATACTGATGCTCACTGATGCGCTCATTCAAAGAAGACCGAAAGACCGTGCAAACTAGAACACGACTGAGATCCGAAATATCTAACCTCGCGAATTGATTGGCCATAGCCTAAACATATGATGCTAGTGGCCTCTCCCCATCTGGAATATATGCAAGGCTACCCATACTTACAATCCTTCTACTCAAAGCATCGGCCGCCACATTGGCCTTCCCGGGATGATACAAAATGGTGATATCATATTCAACAGCTCCAACCACCTCATCTGCCTCAAGTTGAGATCCTTTTGCTTGAACAAATAGTGTAGACTCTGATGATCCATGAACACCTCACACGACATGCCGTAGAGGTAATGCCTCCAAATCTTTAGCGCATGAACAATGGCTGCCAACTCTAGGTCATGAACAGGGTAATTCTTTTCATGAACCTTCAATTGTCGCGACGCGTATGCAATCACCCTACCATCCAGCACCAATACTACACCGAGCCCAATACGTGATGCATCACAATACACCGTGTACGATCCTGAACATGTGGGAAACACCAACACTGGCATCGTAGTCAAAGCAGTCTTGAGCTTCTGAAAGCTCAACTCACACTCATCGAACCACCTAAAGGGATCACCCTTCTGGGTCAATCTAGTCAATGGGGCTGCTATGGATGAAAACCCCTCCACGAATCGGAGATAATAACCCGCCAAACCCAGGAAACTATGAATCTCTATAGCTGAAGTAGGTCTAGGACAGTTCTGAACTGCCTTAATCTTCTTAGGATCCCCTTTATGCCCTCAGTCGATACAAGATGTCCCAAAAAGGCGACCAAGTCTAACCAAAATTCACATTTTGAAAACTTGGCATATAACTGACTATCTCTCAGAATCTGAAGTACAATCCGAAGATGCTGCTCATGCTCCTCTCGGGTGCGGGAGTAGATCAGGATATCATCAATGAATACGATCACAAAAGAATCCAAATAGGGCTTGAATACCCAGTTCATCAAATCCATAAATGTTGTTGGGGTATTGTCAACCCAAATGACATCACTAGGAACTCATAATGCCCATACTGAGTTCGAAAATCCGTCTTAGGGATATCTAATTACCTAATCTTCAACTAATGGTAGCAAGACCTCAAATCAATCTTTGAAAACACCTTGGCACCGTGAAGCTAATCAAATAAGTCATTAATCCTTGGTAACAGATACATGTTCTTGATAGTGACTTTGTTCAACTACCAATAGATTATACACATCCTCATCGAACCATCTTTCATTTCCACAAACAACACGGGCGCACCAACTCCGACGGGGCTATACGGTATGGTGGAATAGAAATGGGCTGAGTGCCCGGAGCCAGACCAATACAGAAGTCAATATCTCTGTCAGGTGGCATCCCTGGCAGGTCTACTGGAAACACCTCTGGAAACTCATGCAAAACAAGTACTGAATCCGTGGAAGGAACCTACACACTCGAATCACAAACATTGGCCATATATGCTAGACATCCCTTCTCGGCCATATGTCGAGCCTTCACATAATAAATAACATTGCTAGTAGAATAGCCAGGAGTCCCTCTCCACTCTAATTGAGGAAACCCCATCATGGCTAAGGTCACTGTCTTGGCGTGACAATCCAATATAGCATAATAAGGTGACAACCAGTTCATGCCTAAAATAACATCAAAGTCTACCATATCAAGAAGTAGGAGATCTACACTAGTCTCAAGACTCCCAATAGTAATCACACACGAGTGATAAACACGATCTACAATAAAAGAATCTCCCACGGGCGTGGACACATACACATGAGCACTCAAAGAATCACGAGGCATAATTAAATATGAAGCAAAATAGGATGACACGTAAGAGTAAGTAGAGCCTGGATCAAATAGAACTGAATCATCTCTATGGAAAACTGGAACAATACATATGATGACGGCATCAGATTCCTCGGCTTCAAGTCTAGCTAGGAATGCATAAAAATGGGGTTGGGGCCCATTACTCTGACCTCTGTCTCTTGGACGTCCTCTAGTTGGCTGGCCTCCAACTCTTACGGCCAGACCTCCACCTCTGGCAGCCTGCCCTCTGCCTTTACAAGGCCTCAAAAGGAATAGTGGGCCTATCATCGGCATGTACCGCAATAACTGGCTGAACCACCCTAACTGATTAGGCTGCTGGAGTTTGATATATAGAGGCTGCCTGCTCTGGGGTGTGAGTATCGGGATTCTGTGCTCCTCCCCCAACCCGAGAGATGATTGGCACCCCCGAAAATGCACCGATTTGGGCCACACTCTCCATAAGGCCCACCAAGCGGACTAGAGCGTCTTGCAGCACTGAAGTGGCTATGAACCCCTCCAAGACCTGAGTTGGGACCTCCTACTCATGATTAATCTGATGGGGTGCTGCTACCTGAGCTCTAGGATAAGCTTTGTCTTGGCCTCTGGCTCGACCTCGACCTCGGCTTCTGCCCCGAGTAGTAGCTGCCACTTGGGGCTCTGGCTTCTGTTCGGCTGCAGATGTTGTGCGTGTTCTCACCATATGTGAGAGAACAGGAATAGAATGGTTCAATCATCAATGATATAATAAAAACGCATGATAGAGAAGGAAAGAAGTGAATTTTTTCCCTAAACTCCAAAGCCTCTAGAAGATAAGTACAGACGTCTCTGTATCGATCCTCTAGACTCTACCAAGCTTGCTCATGACTCGTGAGACCTAGGCAACATAGGGCTCTGATACCAACTTGTCATGACCCGAAATCCAAATCTCGGGCTCGTGATGGCGCCTAACATCCACTTGCTCGGCAAGCCGACTTGAGATAACTAAATAGCTAATTTTTAACAGTTTAAACACAATGATGATAAACAACGAGAAATAGAAACCCAATCCGATACAGTACCAACATAAGTCATGTGATAATATCTACTCCCAAATATCCGGAGTCACGAGTACACGAGCAACTAGAAGTTCTACAAACAGAGTCTGAAATAAATATAACTGTTTCGAAGGAAATAAAGAGTAAAAGAGGGGAGAGGAAGGGGACTTCAAGGTCTGCGGATGCCAGCAGATCTACCTCAAGTCTCTGTATGCAATGACCCGAGCCGACGCACCTCACGCACCGCTGGGACCAATGTCAGGATTTCACAAGAAGTGCAAAAGTATAGTATGATTACAACTGACCCAACGTACTCCATAAGTGCCGAGCCTAACCTCAACGAGGTAGTGCCGAGGCTATGACAGGACACCTACATAAATAAACATGTACAAGTATATATGAAGCAATTACAATAACAAAGAATAACAACATACAAAATGGGAGGGGACATTCAAAAAAGGGGGGAAATATAATAACTATGACAGGTATGAAATCATCCTCTTTGCCCTCTCTATCCGTGATTCTCGCTGAATCTTTCCTCTCTCATCATCGAAATTCAAATCCCCCAAATCTGAATCCTAACCCCCAAAGATGAAACCTCAAATCGACATTGACCTTTCAAATCCATGGCATGCATGGTCATTCGGTTTGCTCATGTACTTTAGATCTCCTAGTTCTTTCCAGTTTCACCATTAGATTTCAAAAACCCTAATCAAAGGGTCACTTACCAAAAGATGAAACTTCAACTCATCTATCTCATTTATTCGTTCTTTCAAATCGAAGCAAGCATGAGACACTATCTGGCTTCATCATTTATATTCGACACCCAGAGGTCAGATGCAATGACCTTTGGGTATTAGGGTTCTGACCGATGGTCTCTTATACTTCAATGGTCGGTCTCTCATACTCAGATAAAATCACTACAGATTTCCTGTCTCTCTCTCTAAGATTTTCACTCGATTGTGCTTGTGTCATCATCCCTTCGTCACTCCCCACCACTGATTTGAATATGGAACCCTAATGCATTCACATCCACTATAAATAAAGGCCTTTTATGTTCTCACCTAACAATACCTAACATATACCTAACAAGATCTAACACACAGAAAAGATACAATAGAGATATCACGAAATCACTTAGAAAATATCAATTTTAGTCTTGGATAGTAAAACTCAAACTAGGGTTCTAACTAGCTTCTAATTTCTTTCTAATTCTGAGTCTTACATTGGTCGGGGTGAGTCCTTGATTCTATACAGCTAGGAAAGAGTTATTTGTTTGGTTTTTTGCTTAAGAGGAGGTCAGTACACCTCCATCCTTTCTCTTTTAACTGCTTCATTCAAAACATGCTACTGCTTTCCTATTAATTGCTTCATTTATAATGTTTGTTCAGTTTGTAATTGTTTATTTAAAATCATGAATATGTGATTATGTTGCTTAACCTGCCTTAATGATCTCTCATATCTACCTAGACGTCAGACTATCCTCTAATGTTCTATTATGATCGTCATGTTTATCATGATGTATTCTTTTGCGTTCTTTTATTCCATACTTAGGTTTGTTGTTATAGTCTTCATGTTTATCATGTCATATTCTTTGAGTTCTGTTATTCTATACTTAGGGTTGCTATTGTAATCTTCATGCTTATCAAGTCACATTCTTTTGAGTTCTGTCATTCTATACTTGGGTTTGTTGTTAAATGATTCTAGCTAGAACATACATGAAAGTATATAGTTTGATCATGCATCACTTGGTTATGGCTTGTAAATTCTAAGTATTAAAAATGCTTTCATTTCTTTACATAAATGCATGTTAATCCTTAAGTGTTCTTTGAGTCCTTACTATGAATGCTTTACATCCATGTCTAACTGTTAGTTACAAACAGTCCTACTAAGATGAACTTTTCTTTGAACATCAGTGATATTTTGTAGTTATGTTTGTTGTGGTTATAAGCTAACTATTTCTGTAACTTGAATGCAACTCTACCATGCCCATCTATTAACCTTAGTCTGAACAGTAGAGTTAAACCTGTCTAGTATGATATTTCCTCTGTTCTTAACCCTTAGTGATACTGATAGTATGATTCTGTAATGCTTGAGAATCATCCTATCTTGTGAGATCATAACTTCGATTTAAGTCTCTATATATGTAGAAGTTTGGCATGAATCTTTGTTTATCGCTCATGACTTCATACTTTTAACCATGTTTTGAAACGATACTCAATCTTCCATTTCCTGTATTATTCTGGATTGAATTTGGTATAGGAGAAACCTTCTATTTTTACTGATTGAGTACAATAACTTGCCTATATCATTGTCTGAATCATTACTGGATTCTCAAAGACTTTATGTAGTGTTGTTAACCTATGTGTATGCTCATGATAATGTCTGGTGTTGAACTAGTCTGTGATCAATCCATTAAGACAATAGCACATGTTGTTACATCTCTAAACTATGTGTTTTATCTGTCTATGACATGTATGACTCCAATTGTTTGGCTCTTTAGCAACAATAGTATAAGTATTCATGTTGTTATATGTGCTTATAAATTTGACTTTTAAACCTGTTTGATATATGTTTCATTCACTTAATACCGGAAGTATAGTCATGAAGAACAAACTGTATCTATGTGTTTTTCCTATGTTATTCTGTTAAGAAAAGTATGCTTCTGTGGTAGAAAATGCCATAGTAGTTGGTTTGCATTAAAAGAGCCTTATTGGAATTCAAACCTAAATGGAAGAATGAGTTGGTAGTGGTTAGAGGTATTTAGGAGTAGAGTTTAACTCTAGGTTTGGTTGCTCTTCCTGGCACAAACATTGCCCTGGGCCTCAAGACCCTCGGGAACTTTGAAGTGTCGGGGGATTCAAAGGGGGGCATCGACCTTGAGTGGAATTCTATCCTTAGCCCTTAATTTATTGACACTTGCTATTGCTTTCCTTTCTTTACATAAATGCGTGTTAATCCTTAATTGTTCTTTGAGTCCTCACTATGAAGTCTTTACATCCATGTATAACTGTTAGTTATAAATAATCCTACTAGGATGAACTTTCTGGGAACATCAGTGATATTTTGTTATTATCAGTATATCTCTTATGAGTTAAATTGTAGTTATGTCTGTTGAGGTTGAATGCCAACTGTTACTGTAACTTGAATGCAACTCTACCATGCCCAGCTATTAACCTTAGTCTAAACAGATGAGTTAAAGCTGTCTAGTATGATGTTTCCCATGTTCTTAACTCTTGGTGGTACTGATAGTATGATTTTGTAATGTTTGAGACTCATCATATCTTGTGAGATCATAACTTTGATTGAAGTCTTTGTATGTGTAGAAGTTTAGCGTGAATCTTTGTTTATCCCTCATGACTTCAAACTTTGAACCCTGTTTTGAAATTATACTCAGTCCTCTATTTCCCCTGTTATTCTGGATTGAATTTGATATAGGAGAAACCTTCTATTGTTACTGATTGAGTACAATAACTTGCCTATATCATTGTCTGAATCTTTTCTGGGAATGTCAAAGGATTTAAGTGGTTATTAAACTATGTGTATGCTCATGATAATGTCTGGTATTGAACTACTCTGTGATCAATCCATTAAGACAATAGCACTTGTTGTTACATCTCTAAACTATGTGTTTTATCTATTTGTGATATGTATGACTCCAGTTGTTTGGCTCTTTAGCAACAATAGTATAAGTGTTCTTGTTGGTATATGTGCTTAGAAATTTGACTTTTAAACCTGTTTGATATGTGTTTCATTCACTTAATACTGGGAGTATAGTCATGAAAAACAAATTGTCTCTATGTGTTTTTCCTATGTTATTCTGTTAAGAAAAGTATGCTTATGTGGTAGGAAATGTGATAGTAGTTGGTTTGCATTGAAAGAGCCTCATTGTCATTCAAACCTATAGGGAAGAATGAGTTGTTAGTGGTTAGAGGTATTTGGGAGTACAGTTTAACTCTAGGTTGGACTGCTCTCCCCGACACAAGAATTGCCCTGGGCCTCGATACCCTTGGGAACTTTGAAGTGTCGGGGAATTCAAAGGGGGCATCGACCTTGAGTATAATTATCTCCTTAGCCCTTAATTCATTGACATTTTTTAATCTCTTTGGGTTTAGTGTTTAATGACAACGAAAGGTGTCCAATGTGGATCATTTACTATACATAACCTCCACGTTAGTATGACTTCCTTAGTATTTAAATACCATCATTGATCTTTTCTTTTATTCTTTGTTCGTGAATTTCATATATATATATATATATATATATATATATGGAAACGTATATAGTATTGTTATTCTAATGACCTTGCTATGTCTCAGAAGGTTCAGAGTCCACTGTTGCTCGTCCCCATTATTGCTGGGCCTGCCTCTTCGAGGCCCCCCCCCCCCCCCCCCCCCCCC
>AWOL01S0130064.1:15990-68642 GCA_000715115.1 Nicotiana otophora
CTTAGAGTCAGCTGTCGCTCGTGTTGCTCGTCCCCATTACTGCTGGGCCTGCCTCTTTGAGGCCCAAATCCCCCAGAGTCCATTCTTTCCCTTCGCTCCTTTATTTACTGCTTTCGTTATTTTACATTTTTACTATGTCATTACTCTTTACTGTGTTCCTGTTGTTTTATCTCACATGTGTACGACAATTATATATTGAATTAAATACTTTTTTTTATCTTTAATTCATATAAAAGTGACTTAGGCAATCCTTAAAGAACCTAGGATTAAAAGAGGCATTAGTTAGTAATTAATTCTACATCTACTAAGTCGTGGACTGTTATTAATTTATTATGATTTGCTAACTCTTTCCTTAAAGATTTTTGAAGCCCAAAGGCACCAGTTCCTCTTTCAAAAGGAAAACCTGAACTGTCACGAGTTTAATTATTCTAAAAGGGAATCCACTATTTCGAAAAGATTAAAGTGTTGTTGCCCCCAGAAATAAAGGCATTCAAACAGTTTTCTTCAAGCCTACTATCTAAAACCAAGGTATATTTTAGGTTCAATTTCATAACAGTAGAGCAATATGAACTTCCATAATTTAGGAAACAAAGTGCTTTAATTTAGCTTCCCTTTTATATTTCATACAAATATCTTATTCCTTCAAAGCTCTTTCCAAGTATATATATACTAACATTATTTTCCTAAAACTCTTCTTTAAAATACATCCTCTTTAACTACACTCTTCCATTATAAGTATTACATCCTAATATATGGTCAGCTACACTCTTTTGAACACTAGTTAAGGCATAGTACAAACAGTTAGTCCTAAATCTATTCTAAGTCCTATGGAGCTATCTCGGGTAGATTTTAAGGGGTGCTTAACACCTTCCCCTTATAAGAACAAGAACCCTTACCCATAATCTCACCGATTAGTAGACTAATAAAGAATGTAACCTTTAGAAATTAGATAGGTATCCTATTATACCTTTAAATATTAGGTGGCGACTCTCTTTTATCAACAACAGAGAAACCATAAGTTGAATCTTGTTTTGACTAGTGCAAAATAGGGTGCAACCATCACCCTTCATGCTTTTACTCTCAACCTAACCATATAACAATGAAAAAATGAGATGAATGGAACGGCATCACCCTTCGTGCTTTTACTCTCTTCCTCACTATGTATTAATCAATAGATGAGATAAATGCAATGGTACGGCATCACCGTTTGTGCTTTTACTCTCTTCCTTACTATGTATTAATCAATAAATGAGATAAATACAATGGAACGGCATTACCCTTCATTCTTTTACACTCTTCCTTACCATGTAATGAAGATAATATGAATTCGAGAAATGAATAATGCGGAGAATGTATTTAACGTCAAATATGATGCCAAGATACCAAACTTCAACTTCCAAAATACTCAACAATAATGAAATAAGCAATAATTATGGAAGGAATAATCAAAGAAGTAGTAACCTAACCTAAGCATGTATATCACAATAAATAATGCAATAAAACATAAGAAACAAGTTCCACCCGTATGCTTTAACCCAACAACAACACATAAGTACTCGTCACCTCATATATACGTTGTTCCCACATATTAAACACATAGCAAATAGACTAACAAGTCTTAATCCCTCAAGTCAATCGAATATAACCAAATATATTTCAAACAATTCAAAATAAGCTTTAAAAACTAACCATGAGGGAAAACGATTCAACCATTAATGATTTTAGAAAAACTCAACAAAAGTCAACACCGGGATCGCTTGGTCAAAACCCGAGATTCGGACGAAAACCCAATTACCCATTCACCTCCGAGCCCGATTATGTGATTAGTTTTGAAATCCGACCTCAATTTGAGGTCTAAATCTCAATTTCCCAAACTTCTCAATTTCTACTATGAAAATCCTAAACTTGATGTTGAAATCTCATGAAATGTAATGGGTAATTGAAAAAAAATAGATTAAAGTCACTTACCAATAAATTTAGGAAAACAAGTCTCTTAAAAAATCGCATCTACGGTGTTTAGGGTTGAGAGATTGTGAGAAATGAGCTAAGTCATATTTCCCCCTCTTTTACCCAGCTGTGGATGTCGCAATTGCGATGTCTTGTTCGCAATTGCAAACACCACATTTGCGAGAAAGGGGTCGCAAATGCGAAGCCTATCTCAGACACACAGAGGTTGCAAATGTGACATTTGGTTCGCAATTGCGAACACCCAGCCTTCGTAATTGCGCACCAATGCTTCGCAAATGCGAAGACTGCTCGAGCAAATGCTAAGTCGTAAAGGCAACTCTTGGATCGCAATTACGATCACTGCCTAGTTTGCAAATGCGAACATTGTCCTCGTAAATGCGAGTCCACCCAAGCCAGTCCATGCTCGCAAATGTGAACACTTATTAGCAAAATCAAGGCTCGCATTTGCGAGGTTTGCGAGCCAGGCCTCGCAAATGCAGGATCTTCAGACCACACCATCAACAAAGAATGCATTATCTATCTCCAAAGTCCAAAAATTGATTTGTAGCCTATCTGAAACTGATCTGAGCCCTTTGGGCTCCAAACCAAACATGCACACAAATGCAATAAAACCATACGAACTCGCTCACATGGTCAAAACACCGAAATAACATCTAGAACCATGAATCGGACATCAAAATGTATGAAATTTTCAAAGAAACTTATTAACTTTCAGATTTACAATTGAACATTCGAATCACGTCAAATCAACTTTGTTTTGCACAAAATTTTGTAGACAAGTCATAAATAGTGAAATGAACCTATTCCAAGTTCCGGAACAAAAATCTGAATCCGGTAGAAACAAAGTCAACCTACGGTCAAACTTAGGAATTCTTTAAACCTTCAAATTACTAGTTTTCAACATATCACGTTAAATCAAGTTAGGGACTTCTGAATTCGATTCCGGGAATACGCCCAAGTACCAAATCATAATACGGACCCACCAGAACTAACCTTGCTGGTAGAATGACCAGAAGTACCTCTCCTCTCTAATTGAGGAAACCCTGGCATGGCTAAGGCCATCATCTTGGCGTGACAGCCCAATATAGCATGATATGGTGACAGCCAATCCATGCCCAAAATAATATCCAAGTCTGCCATATAAAGAAGTAGGGGATCTACACTAGTCTCAAGAATCCCAATAACAATAACACACGAACGATATACATGATCTACAATAATAGAATCTCCCACAAACGTGGACACATACATAGGAGCACTCAAAGAATCACGAGGCACAACAATATATGAAGCAAAAGGATGACACGTAGGAATAAATAGAGCTCGGATCTAATAGAACTGAAGTATCTCTATGGAAAACTGAAACAATACTTGTGATAACGGCGTCAGATGACTCGTTCTCGGGTCTAGCTGGAAATGCATAAAAATGGGGTTGGGCCCCACCACCTTGACCTCTGTCTCTTAGAAGGCCTCTACCTGGTTGGCCTCCACCTCTAACGTCCTGACCTCCACCTCTAACAGCCTAACCCCTGCCTCTAGCTGGCTGAGCGAGCGGTGAAACAACCGGTACCGAAACCATGGCACGAGAACCTCGTTGGTGCATGTCGCCCACAGATCTGGGAAAAATCTAGAAAGATGTCTCGGATCTCCACAAGTATAACAAGCCCTCAGCTGTTGTGACTGCTGACCCAAGAACTGGCCTTGTCGACCTGGATAACCACTATGATAACTCTGGATCGGAGGAGCACTAATAGGAGCTGATGGTGCAAAGTAGGCTAGCTGCTCAGGATGAGATACATAAGGATCACGACTACCCAAAGTACCATGGGATTCCTGAAGCGCTGACTGAAATGGCCTGGGAGGAAGACCTCTACCAAACGTACCCCTACCTCTAGATGAGGCACCACAAAAGGCACCTAAATGATGAGGCCTCTTATCAGATACCTGCCCTCTCTCCTGTACACGAACCATCCCGATCCGTCTAGCAATCTCAATGGCCCTCTGAAAAGAAATATCATCTTCGGTATCATTGGCCATCTGCAGCCTGATACTAAAGGTGAGTCCATCAATGAATCTCCTCATTATCTCCCTCTTAGTAGAGAGTAAAATAATCGCATGGCGAGCTAGGTCCACAAATCGAGTCTCATACTAGGTAACTGTCATGCTACCCTACTGAAGGCGCTCAAATTGCATGCGGTACTCCTATCTCAGAGTGAAAAGAATGAACTTCTCAAGAAATAGCTGTGAAACCTGATCCCAGGTAAGTGAAGGTGAACCAGCTGGTCTAGTCAACACATATTCTCTCCACCATATCTTAGCAGAACCGGTCATCTGGAACACTGCAAAGTAAACCCTATTGGTCTCAACAATACCCATGATACGCAACACCTCGTGGCAACGGTCCAAGTAATCATGTGGGTCCTCAGAAGATGCACCACTGAAATGAACAAGAAAGATCTTGGTTAACTTATCCAGCATCAACAAGGCCTCAGAAGACATAGAGGGCATATTCCTGGACTGTGCCGCAATAACTGACTGAACTAATCCAACTGGTTGGGCTGCTGAAGTCTAATATAGGGGAGCCACCTGCTCCGGGGTATGAGTAGCGGGAATCTGTGCTCCTCCCCCAGCACGAGAGACGGTTGGTGCCACCTAAAATGCACCGCTCTAGGCCACACTCTCTATAAGGCCCGCCAAGTGGACTAGAGCGTCCTGCATCACTGGAGTGGCAATGAATCCCTCCAGGACCTGAGATGGTCCGACGGGTGTGGTCTGAGCTGGGACCTCCTCCTCATGATCAATCTGAGGCTCCACTGCGGGTGTTTTTGCTCGAGGTCTAGGCCGAGCTTTGCCTCGTCCTCTGCCCCTGGTAGTAGCTGCCATAGGGGGCTCCGGCTCTTGTCCGGCTATAGATGTTATGCGTGTTATCGCCATCTGTGAGAGAACAAGAATAGAATGGTTCAATCATCAATGATAGAATAAAACCGCACGATAGAGAATGAGAGAAGTGAAAGTTTTCCTAAAACTTCATAGCCTCTGGAAGATAAAGTACAGATGTCTCTACACCGATCTTCAAAACTCTACTAAGCTTGCTCATGACTCATGAGACCTAGGCAACCTAGTGCTCTGATACCAACTTGTCACGACCCAAAATCCCAACCTCAGGGTCGTGATGGCGCCTAACATCCACTTTCTAGGCAAGCCGACGTGAGATAATAAAATAGCCAAATTGATAACAGCTAAAAACATAATGACGATATACAGCGAGACATAGAAACCCAACCTAACATAGTAATAATATAACTCATGTGATAATATCTACTCCCAGAAATTCGGAGTCACGAGTACACGAGCAACTAGAAGTCTACAAACAAAGTCTGAAATAAATGCAACTATTTCGAAGGAAATCAACAGTAAAAGTGAGAAAGGGAAGGGAACTTCAAGGTCTACGGACGCCAACAGATCTACCTCGAGTCTCCGTATGTAATGATCCAAGTTGACGTACCTCACGCATCGCGGGGATCAATACCAGTATCTGCACAAGAAGTGCAGAAGTGTAGTATGAGTACAACCAACCCAATGTACTCCGTAAGTGTCGAGCCTAACCTCGACGAGGTAGTGACGAGCCTCTTACAAGACACCCATATAGATAAACATGTACAAGTAGGAACAATGACAAAGAATGATAACGTACAAACTGGGATGGGACATGCAAAAGGGGCAAATATAACATCTGTGACAAGTATGAAATCACGAAATAGTCAAGTAAAACATCAACCGGTGAAATCTGATAAACCAAAGATATGAATATGGCACGGCATCACCCATTGTGCTTTTACTCTTGTTCTCACCATGCAATAATATGAATATAATGGCACGGCATCACCCTTCGTGCTTTTACTCTCATCCTCACCATGCAATAATAATACAAATGAAATGACACGGCATCACCCTATGTGCTTTTACTCTCTTCCTCACCATGTAATCATGATAATGTAAATGAAATGGCACGGCATCACTCTTCGTGCGTTTACTCTCTTCCTCACCATGTAATCATGATAATGTAAATGAAATGGCACGGCATCACTCTTCGTGCGTTTACTCTCTTCCTCACCATGTAATCATGATAATGTAAATGAAATGGCACGGCATCACTCTTCGTGCGTTTACTCTCTTCCTCACCATGTAATCATGATAATGTAAATGAAATGGCACGGCATCACTCTTCGTGCGTTTACTCTCTTCCTCACCATGTAATCATGATAATGTAAATGAAATGGCACGGCATCACTCTTCGTGCGTTTACTCTCTTCCTCACCATGTAATCATGATAATGTAAATGAAATGGCACGGCATCACTCTTCGTGCGTTTACTCTCTTCCTCACCATGTAATCATGATAATGTAAATGAAATGGCACGGCATCACTCTTCGTGCGTTTACTCTCTTCCTCACCATGTAATCATGATAATGTAAATGAAATGGCACGGCATCACTCTTCGTGCGTTTACTCTCTTCCTCACCATGTAATCATGATAATGTAAATGAAATGGCACGGCATCACTCTTCGTGCGTTTACTCTCTTCCTCACCATGTAATCATGATAATGTAAATGAAATGGCACGGCATCACTCTTCGTGCGTTTACTCTCTTCCTCACCATGTAATCATGATAATGTAAATGAAATGGCACGGCATCACTCTTCGTGCGTTTACTCTCTTCCTCACCATGTAATCATGATAATGTAAATGAAATGGCACGGCATCACTCTTCGTGCGTTTACTCTCTTCCTCACCATGTAATCATGATAATGTAAATGAAATGGCACGGCATCACTCTTCGTGCGTTTACTCTCTTCCTCACCATGTAATCATGATAATGTAAATGAAATGGCACGGCATCACTCTTCGTGCGTTTACTCTCTTCCTCACCATGTAATCATGATAATGTAAATGAAATGGCACGGCATCACTCTTCGTGCGTTTACTCTCTTCCTCACCATGTAATCATGAAAATATGAATTCGAGTAATAAATAATGTGGGGAATAAATTTAACATTAAAAATGGTGCCATGATATCCAACTTCAACTTACAAAAATACTCAACAACTATGAGATAAGCAATAATTACTAAACGAATAATCAAAGAAGTAATAACCTAACCTAAGCATGAATATCATAATTAGCAAAGCAATAAAATACAAAGAAACAAAATCCACCTGCATGCTTTAACCCAATAACAACATATAAGTACTTGTCACCTCACATATATGTTGTTCCCACACATAAAACACGTATCAAATAGACTAACAAGTCCTAATCCCTCAAGTCAAGGTTAACCACGACACTTACCTTGCTCCGTAATTAAATCAAAGCTTAACCGAGGCTTTGCCTCTAGAATTAGCCTTTAAACCAATCAAATCTAACCAAATATAGTTGAAACAACTCAAAATAAGCTTTAGAAACTACCCCCCAAGTGAAAATATTCAATCTTTAATAATTTTGAAAATGTAAACAAAAGTCAACCCCGGACCCGCTTGGTTCAAATCCGAGATTCGGGCCAAAACCCAATTACCCTTTCACCTCCGAACCCGGTTATGTGATTTGTTTTGAAACCCGACCCCAATTCAAGGTCTAAATCTCAATTTTACAAAAATCCCCAATTCTACTCAAATTCCTAGTTTCTACCATGAAAATCCTAGATCTTGTGTTGAAATCTCATGAAATGTGATGGGTAATTGAAAAGAAATTGATTAAAGTTACTTCCCAAAAAATTTGGGAAGAAACGTATCTTGGAAAATGGTCTCTAGGGTGTTTAGGGTTAAGAGATTGTGAGAAATGAGATAAGTCTCGTTTTCCCCCTCTTTTACCCAGCTGTGGATGTCGTAATTGTGATGTCTTGTTCGCAATTGCGAACATCGCAAATACGAGATAAGGGTCGCAAATGCGAAACCTGTCTCAGGGCCACAGTAGTCGCAAATGCGACATTTGGTTTGCAAATGCAAACTCCCAACCTTCGCAAATGCAGACCGTTTCTTCGCAAATGAGAAGACATCTCAAGGACTACTGGGTCACAAATGCGACTCTGAGATCGTAATTGCGATCACCGACAGTTCGCAAATGCGAAACAAATCCTCGCAAAAGCGAAACCACACAATCTAGCCGATGGCCTCAAATGCGAACACTTTTTTGCAAAAGCGAGGCTCACAATTACGATCCAAAGCTCGCAAATGCCAGATCTGCAGCAGAGCACAAGCACCAGAAGTACACTAGTTATTCCAACCTTAATCGAATTCATCTGAAACACGTCCGAAACCCACCCGAGCCCCTCGGGCTCCAAACCAAACATGCACACAATTATAACAATATCATATGAACTCGCTCGTGCGATCAAAACACCAAAATAACACCTAAAACTACGAATCAGACATCAAAATGTATGAAATTTTCAAAGAAACTAAAGAACTTTCAAATTTACAACCGGACGTCTGAATCACGTCAAATCAACTCTGTTTTGCACCAAATTTTGCAGACAAGTCATAATAGTGAAATAAACCTATACCAAGTTTTGGAACCAAAATTCGAACCCGGTAACAATAAAGTTAACCTACGGTCAAACTTAGAAATTCTTTAAACCTTGAAATTACTAGTTTTAAACAAATCGCGTTAAATCGAGTTAGGGACTTACGAATTCAATTCTGGGCATACGCCCAAGTCCCAAATCACGATACGAACCCATCGGAACCGTCAAAACACTCATCCGGGTCTATTTACACAAAAAGTTGACCGTAGTCAACTCAAATTATTTTTAAAGCTAAAATTCACATTTTCTTCCATTTTTCACATAAATCGTTTCCGAAAAAGGGCACGAATTGCGCACGAAAATCAAGAAATGCTAAATGGAGCAATTCGAGGTCTCAAAATACCGAAATAAAGGCTAAAACTTAAAATAGCCTATCGGGTCATCACACTGTCTCCATGATTCACGAATCAACTTCTATGATATTTCATTGTGCCACCCATATGAAATACGATCCATCCACTCTAAGAACTGTTGCATTTCATATAATGGCAGTACCAATAGGTATTAACCTAATGTTTCCCAAAATCGCAAACGCAAGTATACGCGGTCAATCAAGTAATAAATAGTGAGTAGAGTATCGTTTCCACGAGGACTTGTGATTAATTATCAAATAAATTTGGCGAATTCTAATTTATCGAGTCAAGAACAATTTCAAGATGGTTTTTTTATTAGATCTACTGAGTATAATTGCAAGTAAACAAAAAACTAATGAACTAGCACACTTAGCACGAAGGATTTTAATTCAAAGAGAAATAATATTCTAGGGTTATGGCTAACTAAAATTCATGTTGAATTCTTCAATCGACTCGACTTATTATTCTATCTGGGTTATTAACCTGCAAGGACAATAATACTCGTAGAAATCTGACAACTTATACTCGCCTATTCAATTTATTCTGCACCCTATATTTCTATGAGATTGGAGATAAAAAGAACGCATAACAATTTCCATGCACAAGTTGCTAAGCATGGCAAATAGGTATATTTCTATCCGTATTTGCAAATCAAGTCCCCAATGACTAGGTTCAAGATCGTGTTCTATTCAATCCTATTACAATCAAGAATTACCTCTTTCAAGTTCAACTCAAGATTCATATATAGTATTTCACTGTTATCTAGGCAGTAAAATAATTAAACTCTGGATATGAATAAACAGCCCAATATGATAAATTAACTCGTCAAATCAACATTTGAATATCAACATTCATGTAAAACCATAACCCCAGAACGAATGAGTTTAGCCACACATAGTCATGGAAGAAATCTCAAATAATTTCCAAGAATACATACAAATCAATAAAAGAAGGAAAAAGTAAGAACTCAAGACGAATTTTGTGGTTTCCGGACTTTGTGATGGCTTTCCTCCGCTTCCAAGTGTGTTAGATCACCTAAAAGAGGCGTTTTTCGCTTATATATTGCGTACACAAGTCGTGGGCCAAAGTTTTCCTTTTCCTATTCCGTCTCAGCTTTAGGGATTGATGTTGGGGTGGATGATTCGCGTCCGCCTTAGCTTCAACTTCTCAGCATCGCATTCTGGGGTGGATGCGAACATCCACCCTCTATTCCTTCATCTCTGATGTGCCTAGGTGCGGATGCCAAGGCGGATCCCTTATCCCGACTTCACTGCTAAGGGTGCACCAAATACAATTTTTCCTAGGTTGGAGCACCTCTTCTTCATATTTTTGTACTCTAAATACCCTAAATCATCACACACAACTCAATTAGTCATAAAATCAATAATTAACACATGTTGGGCATTTTTAATACCAAATAGCACCAAAAAGTAGTTAAAACATGGGAAAAGTAATATTATAACATATAGAAATATGCCTAACATCACCACCCCACACTTAAACCTTTGTTCGTCCTCGAGCAAAGTAACATCAACCTATAATGGATCGAAAAAAATTAAGTTTATCGCTATCAAGCCACACATTTCAATTAAGCTTAAGCATCCATGACTTTGGTTGATACCAACAATTACCCCTTTGCATATGCATTCTTGGACTTTCCTCCCCATATTAAAACCATGCCTATCACGTTATTGAACAGTTCAAACCAATCAAATAGCAAATTCGGGACATCTCAATCTCAGAAACTGACTCCCTAGCATAACTACTTTCAGGCCAACTTACTCACTCTGAGTGAATAGCTTAATAAAGTCACATATCCATCATGAAACATGTGCCCTCACCACAAATCAAAGAGAGATAGTCCACAGACTCAAATAAAATTTGAACGTAATTTAAAAACTTCAAACAATAGAGGAAATCACTCACTCTCTCCAAAAAGTTCACATGCGCACAAAAGGTACCATATTCTTGCATGTTATGTAAATCTCCACTAATGTAGGCATTCTCAGTCTAAAATCAATTAGCACTTTATCTTGGTTGTAACGTGGGCTAAGGGACGGGTAGGATATATTTAGGAATAATGGTCCATCCTCCTAAGCATTTTAATACATCACATCATAAACTCTAAGTACACTTCTTCAATCCACTTCAATTTCACAAATAAGATCACTCCCCAAAATTATTCCTTTTTATTTAAGCACTACTTCAATTTATAACCCACTAGCAAGAACAAGACAACAATTTATTCATCTCTATTTTTTCTTCTTTCTTTTTTTCACTCTCCACTAGTGGTGTATTATTTTACAAAATAAGTGCACCTTTCTGTCTTTCATTGGTTCCGCTCGAAAACGACCCAAATTCCCTCCTTACTTCTTTTAGCGTTTATTTCACGATTAAAGTGCCTTAAGAGGTACAAGGGTCAAATAAGCCGATAAGGTATTCGCGTTTCTTTTAGCCTCGATGTCTTTTAGCCTCCTTAGCCTCGATAAGGTATCCGCGTTTCCCTCCTTAGCGTTTCTTTTAGCCTCGATGTCATCAATCTCTTTACCCCATAGCACTCTCACCTTCGTCGAGTAAGCCGATAAGGTATTCGCAAAGAACAACCTCTACTTGTAGTTCGTCTTGTGCACTAAATATGGTCGTGCATGATGGCTCCCAAGTTGAGAGGGATCCCCTCCAATAATGCATACAACACTAGTGCTCGGTATCGAGGGACATTATTTTTGTGTCGGCACGGCATCAAGCGGTTGCATATGAAATTCAGAACCACACGTGCTAATGCGCTCATGAATTCTTTGGCCAGAGAATGGTACTCTACAGTCCCATGCTTCCAATTTGTATCTTTCCTGGTAGGGCATAGGACGGACTGAATATGTGAGTAATCAGGATCTTTGCATTTACATGTCAGTTGGTGTGTGTGGCACCCCTAAGAACTCGTTTAGAGCCACAGCTAAGACACTGATATCCACTCCTTGTACTCTCACAATGCTGCCCCGTGAGTGAAGCCAATTAGTGTAAAGCTCTCTAACAATAGTAAGGTTGGCCTTGTTGTAGCCCTTCAATATAGGTCCCCGTTATTGCAAATCTCGAATTGATTTTAGAAGATCTGGGTAATTTTTCTTCAGTGCTCCAATGTTCATTGGCTTTTTTGAAATGTACTTCTTAGAATCTAGGATTTTCTCATAAGCCCAGAATGCTTTTTCACTGACAAAATTCTTCTCCCAAGCAGCTCGGTCAACTGGTTCACCCTCATCTTCGTCACTCATGTTGACATTTGTGAGATCATAGTCTGAATCAAACTCGGACTCATATTCTAAGGTAGCCTTCTGCTTCCCTTTATCTTTTGGATCAACCTAGGTTGTGGATTTGGTCTGGTTTGGCACAGGTTCTCTGAACTCTATCCCCTTACTTGGCAGTCTTTGTGATGTTGTGGTACACCCTTTTACATTCCTCCGCACCAATGGTTCCTCTTCTTATTGCTCCGACTCATCAATTAATTGCCTACTCAGTTGTGCCTTTGCTTTCTCACTCTGTTTCCTTTTGTTCTGTGGGTTTGAAAGACCTGTTGCTTTTCCGGTAGGCTTTTTGGGAGGTTTCTTGTCATTATCTCTTTCTTGTTGCTTGGACGTTTTGCATGTTGCCACCATTGTGAACCTATGTACCTACAGAACAAAGAAGTCAACAATTAGTTTGCAGAACAGTGAAGTTTCAGATATACAACAGTTGTGCAAAGGTATGCACTTCCAATCATCAGCATACTTATGCCATTTAGTACTTCAGTCAACATAGCACATGGATTTCAGTAGGAATTATTTATCTTGTGGAAACCAAGTGAACAATGCACCTATAAACATGATTATGCACAATAAAAGATAGATTCAGGTGTCGCTCAAAACATATTCAATTACCTACAACATCTCACTTTGGATTTACTTAGCTATATCATCATAAACTTTGCACAACCCCACACTTATTATCAAGATATACCAATATGCATAGATAACACGTAATGCAACTGCTGGAACAATGTACATCAGTATACAAGCAGTTAAGCATCTTAAGTGTAATTAATTCAGCTAGGATGTTGGTCACACAGAAGCCGAACGACCAATAAATGCCTCAAAACGAGAGTTGAAAAAGTGGCGAGCACTTGTAACTCCAACACTCTGAAATGCTGTACACAATCACTCAAACAACCCCACACCTACTCACTAGCATATACTAGTGTTGCTCGGTTACTTAGACTTCGTCGGCGCCAAAAATTTACCTCTCAGGCATTTTGTCAAACAAGTAGAATGCAATAGTTTGGCCTAGTGTTTTCTAAAAATTGGGCAATTCAAATACCCTCCCAAAATTGTTTAGATGACGGGAATTATAGTTTATCATCATCAAACATCAACAAACAACAACAAAGCAGGTGGAAATAAGCAAGAACCTCAAAAAGATTTCAAAGTCCTTTCTTAAGTTCATGTGTAGAATTCAAATTGGTAAAACCTAGTCTAGGGGAACTTGGGGGTGGGATTTTGCCGCCTTACAAAGAAAAGAGAGAGAAGAGAGAGAAAAGACGAGGAAAGAGAAGCACATACATGTTGCATTTGAAGTTGAGGCAGTGGTGGTGCGAGGGGATTGGTTTACAGTGAAAGGTGTGTTTAGGTTGAGAGGGAAAGGAAAGAATGGGGGAATTGGGGCATTTCAAGTGTTTAAAACACTTACCTGTGCGCGCTGAAGAGGACATCGCGTCCCAATTGATTTCCCCTCACTTCAAATAGATGCGCTAGTTGGCGCTTTGGGCAAACTTCACTGCCTTGACCACTTTCGCCCTTAATTTTTGGCGATGAGGAGGATGCGACGCATCCACCCTCTTTTCCCATGCCTGGGATTTTTTATTTTTTTTTAATGATAAATACAACAAAAATTATTCCTACAAGATAAAACAAAATTAAGGAACTCCTAAAAAAATAAAAAATACAGAAACGAAAGGGAAAAGTTAGTAAACTATGAAAGCAAAATAAAATGCTTTTGTTGCCTCCTAAGAAGCGCTTGATTTAACGTCGCGGAACGATATTACCACTCCTCAAGCATCCTTCAATTCAATTGAGGACTTGTGACGATCCATGTCACCACCCCAATAATGCTTGATTCTTTGCCCATTGACTAAGAACGTCCTCTCGGAATTTGGCGTTCTTAACTCTATAGCCATGTATGGTGTCACATGCACTATTTCAAAAGGTCCAGACCATCTTGACTTTAATTTTCCAGGAAACAACTTCAACCTGGAGTTGAATAGCCATACCAACTGGCCCGGCTCGAAATGGCGATGCTTGATGTGCTTGTCATGCCACCTTTTGGTCTTTTCTTTATATAGCTTGGCGTTCTGATAGGCATTCAGCCTGAATTCATCTAGCTCATTGAGTTGGAGCAATATTTTCTCACCCGCCAACTCTATATCCATATTGAGCTTTTTCACATCCCAAAAGGCCTTGTGTTCTAGATCAACTGGAAAGTGATATGCTTTACCATAGATCAACTTGTAAGGCAAGGTACCAATAGGTGTCTTATATGCAGTTATGTATGCCCATAGAGCGTCATCCAACCTTGGAGCCCAGTCTTTCCTATTTGCACTGACCCTTTTCTCCAAAATTTGCTTTATTTATTCGATACCTCTGCTTGCCCACACGTCTGAGGGTGATATGCGGTGGCAACTTTCTGCTTGACTCCGTATTTTGCCAAAAGGTTGTTCAAAAGCCTGTTGCAAAAATGCGTACCATCATCACTTATCAGAGCTCGAGGAGTCCCGAAAGGTGAAAAAATGTTCTTCATGACAAAATTAGCCACCGCCTTCGCATCATTAGTAGGTAAAGCAATGGCTTCCACCCACTTAGACGTAGTCCACTTCTAACAAGATGTATTTGTTCCCTCTAGATGATGGGAATGGTCCCATAAAATTGATCCCTCAAACATCGAAAATCTCCTCCACAAGAATGTTCGTAAGCGGCATCTCATTTTTTCTAGGGATTGTTCGAGTCCTCTGACACTGATCATACTTCACACCGATCAAATAGAGTCGGCCAATAAAATTCCGACTGCAGAACTTTTGCAGTTGTTCTATCACTACCATGATGTCCCCCATAAGGTGAGGAATGACAATCGTACAAAATCTGCTCCACCTCCTTCTCCGAAATGCATCTCCTCAACAATTGGTCAGCACATTGCCGATACAAGAACGGCTCATCCCAGAAATAGTAGTTTATGTCATGTAGGAATCGCTTCCTCCCTTCATGTGGCATTTCTGGAGGAAGTACTCAGCTCACTAAGAAATTTACATAATTTGCATACCATGGTGGAGGATTATGTATGACTGTAAAGAGTTGATCATCTGGGAACGTCTCCTTTATCACCCTCTCCCCCCCCCTCCCCCTTCTTTTTCCACATGCTCATGATTTTCTAGCCTTGACAAGTGTCAGCCACCTGATTCTTTGTGCCCTTTCGATCACGGATTTCCAAGTCAAATTCCTGCAAAAAAAGTACCCATCTAATCAGTCTCGACTTAGCATCTTTTTTTGAAAATTAAATATCCGATCGCCACATGATCCGTGTACACTATCACATGCGTTCCTACTAAGTAAGACCGAAACTTGTCAAAAACATAGATAACTGCCAACAGTTATTTTTCCGTCGTGGTGTAATTAAGTTGTGCATCAGTTAGGGTCTTTCTAGCATAGTAGATTGAATGAAACACTTTGTTCTTTCTCTATCCAAGCACAGGCCCAATTGCTACATCACTCACATCACACATCAACTCAAAGGGCAGACTCCAGTCAGGTGTGATATTGATTGGTGCAGACACCAACTTCAACTTCGGCTCCTCGAATGCCTTAAGACAGGCATGATCAAACTTGAATGTGGCATCCTTTTCTAGCAACCTGCACAAGGGATTAGCAATTTTTGTAAAATCTTTAATGAAATGTCTATAAAAACCTGCATGTCCCAAGAAGCTGTGGATGCCCTTAATAGAGATGGGTGGTGGTAGTATTTCCACTGCCTCCACCTTGGCCTTATCAACTTCAATTCCTTGCTTGGACACTCCATGTCCCAATACAATACCTTCTTGAACCATAAAATGGCACTTCTCCGAATTAAGTACCAGATTAGTTTCCTCGCAGCGTGCTAGCACCAACTCCAAATTCTTCAGACAATGATCATAGGACGACCCGAAGACTGAAAAACCATCCATGAACACCTTCACGAATATCTCCACCATGTCGGTGAAGATGGCTATCATGCACCTTTGAAAAGTCATCGGTGCATTGCATAACACGAATGGCATCCTTATAAAGGCGAAGGTGCCATAAAGGCAAGTAAATGTAGTTTTTTCCTGGTCTTTTGGTGCTATCACTATCTGATTGTAACCGGAGTAACCATCAGGAAAGCAATAATATTCATGCCCGGCTAGCCTGTCCAACATTTGATCAATAAAAGTGAGAGGGAAATGGTCCTTGCGCGTAGCCTTGTTGAGTTTCCTGTAATCAATGCATACCCTCCAGTCCACCACCGTTCTGGTAGGAATCAACTCATTTTACTCGTTTGCCACAACTGTCATGCCTCCCTTTTTCTGCACGCACTGCACAGAACTCACCCAATTGCTATCAGAAATAGGAAATATGATCCCCGCGTCCAACCATTTGATAATCTTCTTTTTACCACCTCCTTCATAATAGGATTCAATCATCTCTTGTTGCTCCACACTTGGTCTATGTCCATCCTCCAGGAATATTTTATGCATGCAAAATAATGGACTAATTCCCTTGATATCGGCAGTAGTCCAACCAATGGCCCCTTTGTGTTCCCTCAGAACCCGCAGCAACTTGTCCTCTTGCACATGTGATAATGAAGATGAGATGATCACATGTAAAGATTCTGACACACCTAAGTACGCGTATCGCAGATGAGAAGGTAAAGTCTTGAGATCCAACCTTGGAGCCTCCTCAATCGATGGTTTAGGTGGTGTCAATGTCAATGGCCTATTGATTTCCTCAAATATCTTCAACCCGTCGACGTACTGGCATGTCATGTTCAAAGCTTGTACAATTTCTTCTACCAGCTCATCCTCTGCTTCTTCTTCGTCAATTAAAGCTCTTCCCAAAGGATCTTCAGATACCAAGTATGGTGTTGTGCCTGTCAATTCATCATCCACATAATTGTGATCATGGCCAAATCTTTATAGTGTGCTGGCAATTTAAGTGCTCGGTATACATTGAAGATCTCCACTTTGTCACCTACTCTCATGGTCATTTGTCCTTCACATACATCAAAACTTGGGCGACCCATAGCTGAAAATGGTCGTCTCAAAATAAATGGGACTTTCTGATAAGGCTCGTAATCCAGGATGACAAATTCAGCTGGGAATATGAATGTGCCCACTTGGACCATCACATATTCAATGACGCCCTCGGGGCTAGCTAATGATATATCTGCCAATTGCAATACCACCGTAGTCGGTCAAGGATCTCCCAACCTTAGATGTAGAAACACATAACATGGCATCAGGTTTATGCTCGCCCCAAGATCACACAATGCTCGCCCAGCCACATATTTACCAATTGAAATTTGAATTGTAAATCTTCCTGGGTCTTTCAATTTAGGAGGCAACTTATTCTAAATTCTGGAACTACACTCCTCATGAGTGCTACAGTCTCAAACCTAGTTAGTTTGCATTTGTTTGCCACAATTTCCTTGATGTACTGTGCATACCTTGGCACTTCTTACAGAATGTCCACCAATGGTATGTTAATCTGCACTTGTTTCAAAATATCAAGGAATTTCTTGTACGCTGCATTATCTTTCACTTTCTGCAATCTTTGAGGGAGGTGATGGCTTCGCAACTATTGGTTGTGGTTGTTTTTCCATGGCTTCTTCAATTGGCTTCTCTAACTCCTTTGCAGTTTCCGATTCGACTTCTATGGTGGGCTGTTTTTCACTAAACATCACTTGCTTTCTATTCTTTGATGGGACTTCTTCTAATTCTCTCACATTCCTCAATGACACAACATTAATAGAGGCATTAGGATTAACCTCAGTGTCGCTAGGTAATGCTCCCGCTGGTCTGGTGTTCTGGGCACTGGCTAGTTGCCCCGTTGGTAGCTCTAAATTTCGAATAGCAGTAGCTTGATTCTGATTATCAGCCATAATCTTCTTGAGCATCTCCTCAATATTACCCATCGTATTTGCGGAATGATCCTCCAATTTGAATTATAAGTATTACCACACAGATTCTGATTAGCTTGGCCTCTATTCGCACTCCCCACAAAGTAAACTGACTCTGGATTCGATGGACAGGCATCACCGGTATGGCCTTCGCCGTAAACTTCACAAAACACATGCACCTACTGTACTGGTTGATTGTTGCATTGGTGTGAACTGTTGTTGGTTTTAGGTCACATTCATCTTGCTAATTTGATTTGCTAAAGATGCTACCTGTGTAGATAGTGTTGATACAACATCTAATTCAAGTACCCCCGGCAACTTTATGGGTTGTGTGTCTACCTGCTTCCCCTTGCCAATCTGGGTTGCTTTTGTAAAACTTGTTCAACAACGTGTAGATCTCATCAAAGCTCTTTTCCAATACTTGACCACCAACTGCTGCATCTACCACTATTTTTATTTCAGGGTGAGGACCTTCAATAAAAGTGTCAGTTAGTACCTTGTTGGTTTGGTTATGGTATGGACAGTCTCTTAGTAACCCCTTGAATCGCTCCCAGCTTGCATAAAGTGACTCACCGTCTCTCTGTTTGAACGCAAATATCTCACTTCTTATCTTTGCGGTTTTACCAGAAGGAAAAAACCTAGCCAGGAACTTGCGAGCCAAATCATTCCACGATGCAATAGAGTTAGCTGGCTCAGACTTCAGCCATCTCTTGGCCTCTCCCAACAGAGAAAAAGGGAACAATGTGAGCCTGGCATAATCAGATGTGACCTTGTTAGTGATATAGGTATCACTAATCTCCAGAAAAAGTCAGAATATGTTGTTGGGGGTCTTCGTGTGGCAGTCCCATGAAGTGTCCATTTGCATGAAATAGCTGGATCATGCTCTGCTTAAGCTCAAAATGCCTAGTGATCCTAGGCATAATGATACTTAAGGTGACATTAGCAATGTTGGGCATAGTCACCTCTTGTACCGCCAATGGATGCTCTTCTGCCATTTCCACAGGAAGTTGGATGAGTGCTTGTAAATTATTTGCTTCTCGAGCTTCTCTCAACCTTCTATGAAATGCTCTCTCAAGTTCTGGGACAAAATCCTGTAGTCTATCCTGACTTCTAAACCATCACATTCAAGCAAAGTACCTGAGATCAAACACCCAGCCAAAAAGAAGATTAAAAGAAAACTAAACTCGAAGTCCTCGGCAACGACGCCAAAAACTTGTTTCCCAAAATCACACACGCAAGTATACGCGGTCAATAAAGTAATAAAGAGTGAGTAGTGTATCGTGCCCACGAGGACTTGTGATTAATTATCAACTAAATTAAGCGAATTCTAATTTATCGAGTCAAGAACAATTTCAAGGTGCTTTTTGTTTGATTAATTCTACTAATTATAATTGCAAGTAAAAGAAAAACTAATGAACTAGCACACTTAGCACGAAGGATTTTAATTCAATGAGAAATAATATTCCAGGGCTATTGCTGGTTAACAATCCTGTTGAATTCTTCAATCGACTCGACTTATTATTCTATCTGGATTATTAACCTGCAAGGACAATAATACTCGTATAAATCTGACAACTTCTACTTGTCTATTCAATTTATTCTAAACCCTATATTTCTATGAGATTAGAGATAAAAAGAACGCATTAACAATTTCTTGCACAAGTGGCTAAGCACGAAAAATGGGTATATTTCTATCCGTATTTGCAAATCAATTCCCCAATATCTAGGTTCAAGATCGCGTTCTATTAAATCATATTGCAATCAAGAATTACCTCTTTCAAGTTCAACTCAAGATTCATATATAGTATTTCACTATTAGCTAGGGAGTAAAATAATTAAACTCAGAATATGAATAAACAACTCAATATGATAAATTAACTCGTCAAATCAATATTTGAATATCAACATTCATGTAAAACCATAATCCCATAACAAATGAGTTTAGCCACGCATAGTCATGGTAGCAATCTCAAATAATTCCCAAGAATACATACAAATCAATAAAAGAAGAAAAAGGTAAAAACTCAAGACGAATTTCGTGGTTTTCGGACTCTGTAATGGCTTTTCTCCCTTCCAAGTGTGTTAGAGCACCTAAAAGAGGCGTTTTTGGCTTATATATTGCGTACAAAAGTCGCGGGCCAAAGTTTTCCTTTTCCTATTCTGTCTCAGCTTCAGGGATTGATGTTGGGGTGGATGCTTAGCATCCGCCTCAGCTTCAACTTCTCAGCATCGCATGCTGGGGTGGATGTGAAGCATCCACCCTCTGTTATGCGATGCATCCAATCTCTTCTCCTATAGAGCATCTTTTCTTCATGTTTCTACACTTCAAACACCCTAAATCATCACAGAACTCAATTAGTCATAAAACTAATAATTAACACATGTTGGGTTTTTAATACCAAATAGCACCAAAAAGTAGTTAAAACATGAGTAAAGTAACATTAGAACATATAGAAATATGCCCAACATCACCTAACCTATTGCAGTAAAATATAAGTGTTTAAGCTCAATTTAATGAGCCGGTCAGTGCTGTAACCTAATTAAATAGCTCAGTGTTGACAATAGGAGTTTCGTTAGCTTATTAAATTGTATGTTTGTTTTCTCTCCTTCTCTACTTTTATCCCTTTTTATTACCTTTTCCTATCTTTTTTAGCACTTCTTCTCTTTCTGGCTAGGAAGGTGTATGGTGAGGGCGGGATGCGGGAATGGAGTGTATAACGTTCTTGAAGAGAAATTTTGAGATTAAAACATTGAAAAGGCAAAAGTTAATGTAAAATATTCATTTTTAGCTTCAACAAGGTACTATTGGAAAATAATGGTAGATTTTCTATGTTGATAATGAAAATACTTTCATTCGATCCTCTTAATTACGACAACGTGCCAAGTGCAAGGTATTAGGTCCGGAACCTCAAACACATAATGGTTTTCGCCTACTCAAGACTAAGAAGCATTGCCATCTTATTAATAGAATCTCGATTTTTGCAACAGTTGTTTTTTCACAATCGTTCTCTATGCATAAACGAGGCTTAACCTTCCAAGTATCGCAATAGCAAGAAATTCAGTATACATTGAATAGCATGTAAGCAAGGATTTCAGTCATATGACTGTAGTATCAAATCTACGTATAAATATCTTGTATGCAAGTTGGCATATTGCTTTAACTTTTAATAAGTTTCGCTAATTTGTTCTGCATATGTTGATCGTGGTAAATTAATAATATTTTTGTAACCATTAGATGCAGATAAGTTTTTGCCCATCATTAGATTGCCCCGAAAGCTCCAATTTTGAAAGTTTTTCTTGCCTTCCCACTTGATATCACGAGATTATATAATACCAAAATATGCTTTTTTAAGTTAGATGTTCTTTGAATTGATGACAAGCAAAGCACTGTCAGTTTATATCCTTGAACCATTTGTTTGACGTTTCTGTACTAGGAACGGAGTGTCGTTTCATAAATTTCTAAAGAGTACAGGTAACTTACAGCAAAGAGTGACAAAACTAATACTAGTAATATGCTGGCAAAATCTCACCAACTCTTCAAATAAGAATGAATATACTGGTGCTTATTTATTACATATATGTGAGCCAGCAGAGTTTCATGACAGTGGAAAGCTGATCAAAACAAAATAACAGCAAATAAACTCGTATCCTAATTAAATGTTGTCAAATTTTAAGAACCAAAGCAGCAGGACCCAAGCACAAGGAATCAAGTCCATTTAGACTGTGTCACGAGAAAATTACCTCTAGACACTATCTGTTGACATAAAACTAACGATGCTAAACAGTCAAAAATGAGCATGACCTATATTTTGAAGTATTTCAGAAGATCACGCTAGAACAGGTTTTAAACAGCCCCTAGACACTACATTTAGGAAGAAAATAAAAAGTAACAAGATTTGGAATTAGCTTTTTAGGAGTCCACCTGGAAGTACTATATATGGGACTGGTAATATCCTGCCCAAATTGTTTGCGAGTGAGGAGGGAGAAACGATTATAGAAGAAGAGAAGACTTCTAGCGGAATTAGAACCCTACACTTAAGTAGTATACGAGATGTTGCAGCTATTAAACTGTAACTCATATCACATCATCCACTTGTCTGTAAACTATGAAACCTTACTCCATATGATTTTATATTTAGTTTTTCCGCCACTAAGGAAAGTCAGCAAGCATACCAATATCTGGCATACAAAACAAAGTTTCCCACTGTAAAATGTCAGGAAACCTGATCCATTCTTGCATCTCAAGTATATATTTCTCCACATTATTGAAATTGAAAGATCTCCCGACTTCAAAACCTGGAAAACCAATTTTTTTAAGAATTCAGCTTTTGATATCTCAGCTTATTGGATGTAATTGTGGCTTACGTGAACATCTGTGGTCGGTTGCGGGAGAGCTGAGGTCTCTTAATCGGTGAAAGGATGAGATTCCTAAGGGTCTGTGAGGGATTGCTTGCTCCAGTTCCAACACCAAGCATAGGGCGAGCACTTGCTCTTCTATTTCCAGTATCCACTGGTATTGCTGATTGTCTTGCAGGGGATCCACTTGAGATATCGAAAGGGCCAGAGTTGGAACTATTCTTTCTTGCTGGAGGCCATATGTCTTCTCTTGGTCCTGGAGTTTCAGGAGTGACCGACCAATCTGCGACAAATGAGTCAACTAATACTTTGCTCAAAGGTTAGTGCAGTTTTGAGAGCGAAATATCCAAAATTCGAAGTATTTTGACAATTGAGTGTTCAAATACTAAGTATAATTCATCTTTTAAATGCAAAGAATTTTGTCAACGAGTATTCATACACTAAGAAGAACAAATCTAGTTTGCCAAACTGCACCAACCTCACATATGCCATGTGATTATTCTAAAAATAAAATGATTACCTTTTCCCATATGATCTCTGTTGTCCATCATATTAGCAGGATTTGCGAACATATCAGGCTCTGTCCTTGAAAAGAAATTACTTGGCTGAATGGCTGAGCGCTTTACTGAATCATATTCATTTCTCAACTGATCATACATTTCATCAAGTTTTCTTTTTTGCCTGACAATATGGACCTATGTTAATTCTGAGAGCATGTACCAAAGATAGTGGATTCCAGTAGTAAAGCACCGCACACTTTGCAACCTCCTCAGTCAATAGATTATAGTGGATAACTTGAGCACACTTTTGCAGTTCCATCGGAATTATTTTTTTTTTTCTTGGACAAATAGAATCTCTGTTAAAAACTGTAAGAAGAACCTGGATTTCTCAGCAAACTTTTCTTGGAGTTCCTGCTTGTCTTTAGATAAGCTCTCGATCTCTTGTTCCAGCATTTGGCACTTTTTAGCCGCTTTCTGGTATGCAGTACGCACTTGCTCAAACTTTTCAGCGAATTTCTCTTGCATCATCTCACATTTCTGTTGGTATTGAGCGACTAACTTGTTCACCTTGAATTGCATTTCCAATTCCTTTTGCCCAATGTAGAACGTCACACTTTTGTAGGCACTCTTCATTACTGGGTATGATTAAGGAGAAAATAATGAAGCTAATGTAAATACCATTTCTGAAAGGTGCTATTACGCTAAATCCAATTTGGGAAGTAGTACGTTAATTTAACTAACCCAACTTCACTATGTTTTAAAAGTAAAACTGAATATTACAGATGTTGCAACACAGCACTATGAAGGATACATATCTGTGGTGATATTCCAGTCATGACCATCTGCATGAGGGTGAACAAATTTTAACTAGGATGCTGATGATGAAATGTGTGAGAAACAAATATGATTAGGTCACAGGAACTATAAAAAGTGATAAAGGAGCAATCCTTTCATGAATGTATGCTTACATTTGCCCATTCATCACTTGGATTGACATCCACAGGTTTCATGAGACTGAGGCAAAAACGTCAGATAATTAATTACATGATAGCCAATTCGACAAAATTCCACACATTACTTTGAGTGTTTAGATAATGCTAGTAAAAGCAAAAGACAACCAATTACTATACCAAATTTAGCAGTGGAAAACAAAAACAATGTTCTGGAAGTGTCATAAGCCCCACCCCCTCCCGACAAAAAAGGAAGGAGAAAGAAAAGATCTAGAAAAATGAATCAAAAGGAGAAAGGGACAAGAAGCTAGAGAAGAAGCAAATTTAGGATATAGTTATATACCTTTTGCGAAATCATTGTCTTTAGGTGACCAAAACAACACTTCAACCATAAGGTGATATTAGATAGGACTAACCTTTTAGACAGAACTTGATCACAGATAGGACAAGCGGCATCATTGCTGAGAATCTTACTAGCATCGTTCGGGCCTATTAACATTGTTAAGGAATCATAGCAGTTGTACACCAAAATCATTTCCATGAGGAAACTGCACAAAAATTACATGTCTACATGGAAAGCACAATTTCTTTCTCTTTTTGGATAATGGTGGTACCAGGCCAGATTCCATGCACCGATTAAGCCATCAGTACATGCTACCTCCCACTAATATAGGTAACGGATAATTCTGCCACCAAGAGATTGGAAGAATGAAAGAATTAACTTAGTGTCACCTCTGTTGGTTTCGGAACTTGATTCCCAAGACTGTAACTCTAGTTCTTCGACCGCCAAGACATTCTCTTGGGGGCTGGAACACACACAAAACATATGCATGTCTATATGGAATACATATAAAACTAGGATACAGAAGACGTGGCCACAAGTGGTGGTGATGGCCTGTCCTTCCAGTTCTCGCCAGCAAGCATTGCATCTCATCTCAACATTCAAAGATGATTGTCAATTTCATAGCACATTATACAAAGTTCTGGAATCATTCAAAATTCCGAGCATAACATTTCTGATCCAATGCATTCTATGGATATAGACACAGAATAGTCAATAAGAAATGACTAAATTATCGCTACAGCAAAGTCAAAAACATTGCAGAACAACCTTTGCATCTCAAGTTACAGAAAGAGACAATCCACTTAACAGCCAGCTGTAGCTGGCTAATCCAATTTCAAACATTCTTGATTTGAAAGAAAAACTGCCTAATGGCTGCTAGAATATCCAATAACTGAAACCTCTAGCTGCTTATAAACTGTTGAAATATCAAAGTTCATACTTGGATAGCTGAAGTAAACTAAATGGGAACACAAAAATGACAAAACTAGTTTTGATAACTGGCATAGAAAAGCTAGCTAACTATCACTTGAAATTGCTTGCTGCTTATGCATTGACAAAATCAGAGTTTATCATGGTGATGAATACTCAACTTTCTACAAAGAAAAACATCATGATTACGCATGAACCAAGATAACTAAGAATTCAGGTAAACAGAAGTATTAGCCAGAATGTAGTTGCACAGCAAATTCTTCAAAAATGGTTTAAGTTTTACACAGAGAAAATATTTTACACTACCCGGTACTTAAAATCAACTAAAGGCAACTAATAGGTAACTGTATATAATAGATAAAAATTGACAAACTGTAAAAGATATTAACCAGCTATCAGTTAAACTACACCGGTAGTGTAAAATGCTCAGTTTACCACAACAACTACTACTACTACAACTACTATATCTCATTACCAAACAAGCTGGAAATATGATCTCAATGCCTCAGTCCTATATTTTTCAACCCACGAAACAAATAATAAGAATATCAAGTGCTTGGGCAACAAATTTTCACCTTCAGACGAGCTCAATAACTGGCTTATCCACAATACTTTCGGTCCTAAACCTGAAAATGAAAGGACAGCTGTACTCACCGGAGAAATATATACATGATCAACAAAATATTACCATAATAATAATAATAATTTTAAAAAAACAAATACACAGACAGCGACATTAATTTTCTTCGTAGTTATGGAATTTGAAATACTCCTGAATAATCAGAACAACACAAACAAACATCAGAACCTAGAAGAAATATGTACGTAAACAACAGAATATGACCAAAACAAAACACAGGGAGAGAATTCTACCTTGTACTTACAGAATCTGAAATACTCTTTAATAAACAGAAGAAAACAAACAAAAACCAGAACCTAGAAGAAATATATAAACATTACCAAAAACAAAACACACACACACACACACAGCGAAATTCATTTTGCTTCGTACTTACGAATTTGAAATACAAGCAAAATCGGAACTTAGAGTTCATAAATCGCCGATGAGTATCAAGTGTAGGAATAACCTGAAGATCAGAGACAAGAAAATAACGCATTTGAAATTGAAATTCAAATCGAAATCTAATCGCGAGGTACGAAACCTATGTAGAGCTGTACAAATTCCACAAAACCTTCCAAGAATCCGAAATTTGACAGCGGAATGTAAGTTTCCTACGGAATTGAACCCTAGCACGTATTTTCCGTGTTGAGCTTCTCTCTCGATCATACATTCATCTGCTGCTTTCTTATTTGAATTTTATTGAAATGGCGGCAAAATTTGGGAATTTATAGTGAATCTCCAGATCCGACCCGCCAGTTCTATTTTCCGACCCGCTCTATGCAAATGATCTACTGTCCCAATTCCCAATTAAACGTTTGTTCTTTTAATTTTCTTATTAACCGTGTGAAAAAAAAACATTTTACTTTCTATTGAGAAAAGGAAAAAAGCATTTTAAAATATTCCACCCAAAATATGATAGATGTAGTAGTATTAATTACGGGTTAACATAAACAAATAGAAAGCTCTTTTACCTCAAGTCCTCAGCTAATGGTTCAAACAAATAAATAAAGAAATAAACAATTTCCAGTCATAACAGGGAACGATTTGTTTCTCTTTAAATTTGTAGTTCGTTGGCTATTTAGCTTTTCTAAATGAATTTAATTTTAAATAACAAAAGATTTTTTACATTATTATATTACTTGGAAGCTTACTATGGATTGTTGTTTATAGGAAGCATAAAATGATAATTGAAAAATATGGTGAGTAACTTGTTAAATTAATGAAGTTAGTTTAACACTATCAATATGTTTTAACTTTAATAATTGATTTAAATCTTTTATAGCGCACCTAGAATGAATCTTTTTCTTTTCTCTTTTATTAATTTTGTTAATTGAGGTTTGTTTTCTCCCTCATTCTGAATTGAAAGCTGTTCGTTTTACATTTGAAAAAACGTAGCATGAGACATGCTTTCTTCATATAAAAGTTAAGATTGAGATGATAAAGATCATTTTAGGACATTTACAATAACACAAAATATTAAAATAGACAATTTCTTCTTTTAACGTTCACATGCGGTGCCAGTGCAAGAGACACTCGATCGGCACTGCTTTATTGCAAATTTTCTTTATATTTGTGTAGTAAATACGTATATATACAATGGACCGATACTGATTGTGAATAATACAAAAATAAATATCAACTTGGGATTGGGAGGAAAACCTTAAAATCATGGCAAATTGCGATAATAATACAAATTTCAGAGTCCGCCACTATGATTGTAGAACTATGTTAGTATATGGAGTATGGACCAAAATATTTGAACTCCATATAGCGGGAAAAAAAAAACTTGAGGGGGGAGGCTAGCTCGAGCTACGCAAGGAAAAAGATCGAAGAAATATTCATCAACCTTTGCAAAATTGAGAAATAAAATCACTAACAAAACCAAAATTGGTAAGAGTCACCTTAAAGAAGCTCTATTCTCATATCTATGTCAACTTTTAATCTCATTGAAGTTAATGTCTCAATTTATGTGATCTACTTTTCTTTTTAGTATGTCTAATTTTTTATATTTAAAAATAATTTAATTTTAAATTTCTCATTTTATCCCATAGATGATTTTAAAATTGGGAGTCCCTACCTTATTTTTCCCTTAGGTCTTATTGTTTACCCGTAAAACGGTACAGTTAAATTTGTTACATGATTTATAGACAAGCGAACTGATTTGATCCAAAAATGATAAGAAAATAAAATTAAAATTAAGATTAATAATTGAAATTGAAGAAGATCACAAGCCTGGCTTCGAATTCAATGCCTCCGAGCACAAAAATCAAAGTAACAATAAAGTACAAATAAAGTTGTTTAATTGAGAGCAAAAGTAATAGAATATAGCCTTTTTGTATAGACTGTTTCGTGTCCTTACAATGGTTGTTGAGCCTGATATTTATAGCTTTACCTAGAGAAACAAGATCCTAGGATCAAGCTCCTCTTAAATGATAATAAAAAAGACATTGATGAACGCATAATGGCAGACCATGAATACAAATATTCTCTGCAACGGTCGCTCATTTAATGTTAGTAAATATTCCCTCATTGAATGTTATTCGATGACATACCTTTGATCTTCTCCTGTCCACTACGCTTCCTTCGGGATTTATCCGATATCGATTGCATTCGTTGTATTCGGAATTGGTTATTCCCTGACTTGCCCTTTGCCTATCTTCGGTTCCATGTGTCATGTTACTATTCGACCATTTGTTATAAACCGATTTTACCCCATACAAATAGTCCCCCTACTTTCCGGTGACATATTTTTGTGTTACCGGAAAGTTGGTGAAGATTCCTTTCTTGGCTGGAAAGTTCCTGAACAGTCTCTGACGCTTGAAAGGATGCACGTCTTCTAGCATTTAATACACCCGAACACGTGTTGCCCCACGATTCAGCAAATATTATCGTCGATTTTCGAGGTAATCATGACCACGATTTTTGCCGTCTATAACTTCTCTAATGTTCATCATTTTTACTTATTCATTTTTACAACTTTCAAAAGCCTTTCTTTCTCTTTGCACCTGCTTAGGAATTTTTTCATCTTTTACTCAGGAAAAGTTTTACTGACCTTTCATCACCATGGCTTCTTTCACTGATTTCTTCGGAAACACTAGTCTTCTCTTCGGTGGAGGACCAAAGAAAAGCAAAGACAAGGAAGTCAAAGTTGATTTCGAACCTCCCACTGTTAGCACCATCATACCACATAGTCTTATGACCGCGAATGACTTTCTAGAGAAGGCTCCTTCTGTATCTTCACGAACTTGAGCAGTTAGTAGGTATCCTTCCTCCATTCGCCCTTCCAGTATACCAACTATGAAGGAGGACTACAACTGCCCCAATCTTGAAATCCCCGTGCTGGATATGATAGAGAGGGTTACCTTTTTCAAGGAGGGGTTTACGTATGTCTATACATATCTTTTTACCTTGGGTCCATTCTCTTTGGGGTCGAGTGAAGGGCTCGACCCGATAATTTTGGAGTTTTGCCACCGACATCAAGTTTGCTTAGCACAAGTAGGCTCATCTATATGGCGGACGGTGACCTGCCTTCACCAACTGTGCATGGAGATCCGGAAAACCCTAACCCTTACAAACATGATGAACCTTTTGGTCTCCCAATATTTTTCGTGGTGGGGTAATAAATTTTAGCAAGCTTGGTCACCACGCTCTTCTCTCCACCGTAGATGAAGACAACAATCGTGGGTGGATGGAACGATTCATCATTATTGCTACCAGGGACATCATTCCGTCCACGACTCCATATTTTTCTTGAGTCAAGGAATCACTTTCATAAGTTTTCAGTTATTTACTTCCTTCTTTCGTGAAAAGATTGTTTTTGATTTCACTAATTTTCTATTTTCTTTGTTTCAGCTACCCGATGGGAATCACCACGGACTCAAGGCCTAGACCAGTGGGTTCAAAAAATTTTAGATATTACTACACTAGAGTCCCACCGGTGGAAGGAGATGTCCCCAAAATACTTGTGAAAGGCCAAAAACTATGGTAAACCAAATTCTTTCTTTCTTTTATCCTTGTACGAACACAAGAAATTTTATGAATAAATTGCTAACTCTATTTTTTTGGCCTGATACAGGACTCCTGAAGGGCTCTATCATCTACCCTGAAGTTGAGACCTCGGTTGACCTCGAAGAGGCCAGGAGGGTGATACAAAACGTCCCTGCCCGAAGCAGAGCTCGCGGATCTTCTTGCTGTGAAGGAGCCTCTTCTCGGAGTCTCCATCCAAGGACAAGAAACCGAAGAGAAAATGTCCCTCCTCGGCTGGGACTCAAGAGAAAAAGCAAAGAAAACGTCGTCTGAACCGGCCACAGTGGTCCTCGTTGACGAGGGGGATGCTAATGATGAAGAGGCTTCCCTTCAAAGGAGGAAAAGATCTTCATCAGCTCAACCGAGTGCTCAGCCGGTAGAGTTTCAAAACCCGACCGAAGGAGAACCCCAAGCACTTTGGGGTGAAGTGGACCTGGTAAAGAATGTTGATTCTCTCTTACCGAGCCTCATTGTTATTTCTGGTCCAATGAGTTCAGACCCCGGGACTCTTCTGCCTTCGACTACCGAGCAACTAACAGCCTACACTGCTCCTGCTTCAACTACTTCACATCCTTCCACACCAACAACTTCACGCCCATCGACACCTGATGCTCCTTCTCCACCAACAACAACTACATCCCTTCTGCTAGCAACAGATATAGAGAAAGGATGATTCTCCTCCTCGGTCTCCCGACCACGGGAATTTGGGGCACAATAATTAAATCCCTTCCCAAATCCTCGAGGGAGGAGAAGTGCCACTCTTTCGGTTTCGAAAGGGTGCCATCTTTTGTCCAAGCCAGTAGAGCTTGTGAACTATTTAAGGCCACTTGCTTCGGAGAAAGACTGAAAGAAAATGTGCCTCCTTTCCGGGGAGTGATTGATAAATAATGCCATGCGCAGCGCCGTGCAGGTACTGTACTAGCTTCCTCATATCTTTTTATCTACTTATATGTTGCAATGGGAATACTAACTTTAATATTCTTTCTTTACATGGCAACTTTTTTACTTCTGAAGATCTATATAGGATGATCCTTGATAAGCAAGGACTCGCTTTCGAGCGGGATCAACTTTGGCCAAAAGGAACCAACTTGTTACGCGCCTCCCGATGTTAGAAGCAAAAGCTGCTGAAATGGGCGAGCTTGAGGCCCAGTTTTAGCAAAGCGAACAAGATAAAATGGACCACAGCCAAGAAGTTGCTCAATTACACGAACAACTTCAAGAGGCTAAGGCTAAATGGGCTGAGCTCCATGATACTGTGCTTGTTGCTGCCGAGTGCGAGTCTGCCTTCGAGGAGAAGATCAATAATTTGAAGGAAAACTTAAGCTCTAAGACCGAGGAGGCCAATGATGCCAAGGAGAAGAGGGCCAAAATGGAGGATGATGCCAAGGAGAAGAGGGCCAAAATGGAGGATGATGCCAAGGAGAAGAGTGCCAAAATGGAGGAGAGGCTCAAGAGGGATATGGATCAGAACCGGATTCACTCAACTACAAATGTTGAGCTCGACTGTCATCTCAATGCCATGAGATCTTAAAGGGACTGCTTTCTGGCCGAAATTGACAAACTCCAAGCAAAGCTCCAGGACCAAGAGGATTCCCTCGTATTTGAGAAGACTTATGTTATATATCATAAGAGGCGAAATAGCTTGGAAGAGGCCAAAGTGGGCATTGGCGATATTGATGATTGCATCATCAGGCCCAAGAAGTGGAGCTAACTGCTCGTGAAAATATTCTCGCTCGGCCCGCTGTAACTGACTCTTCGAGTACTGGTTCCGAGTAATCGGGAACCGAATGGGAAATTGAAGAAGATGAAGATGAAGTCCCTGAACCGGTAGTGGATCCGCCTTCCTCTACCGGTACTGGTTCCCCTCTTCCTTCGGGCTCTGACGGCAATGATGCATAGCTTCTCTTCTTTGTTTTTTGTATCTTGTAATAATGCCAAGCATTTCACAGAGTTTGGCACTTTGATAAATAAAGAATTTTTTGCTTAAGGGTCGTGCAAAAATATTCCCTTTGTGTTTAATTTATTAAAGCTTTGGGTATATTTTCATCTGATAACTTTGATTCCTGGCATAAATTCTTCCGGAATAAACCCTTTACTATGAGGCTTTCATAAGAGATGGACCTTATGTTTACGGTGATCTTGAAGAGGACATCTCATGTTCATTCCGGCACACGCATTTGAAGTTTTTGTTAACTGTCAAACGATAATATTAACTCATCAGTTGGACAAGAAATAAGATAAAAATAAAATGACTTTATTTTATTCCTTCTATCTTTAAAAGTATATAAGTATTCATTTGCTAAAGTAAAAACAGCCAATACATGTGGCTAACTTGTATAACTTATTTCTACGGGGTTGATCATGTAGTCCACGGTCCTGATGAAATATTGATCTCGGCTTTTGCAGTCCCGGTTTACGTGGCATTCCTGGTGCCATATTAGATGTTATTCCCCCACCCCCACCCCAAGTGTCTGAATGTGAAGCATGCAAATTCGAACACTGAGAGTCTTGCTTCATCGGTGGAAATAACTTATGAACGGTTAAATAATCCTTTTTTAGTGATGGAAGGAAAAGTTTGCCATCGAACCAAAAATTATTTAACCATCCATATAGTCGTTTGTCATTGATGTGAAAATTTTAGTGCCTTTATGTCTAAAGGTCTTTCTTTTTGCCGATGACGCTCCATTCGTAGTATGCTTTTCGTCATCGCCTCGTTAAAAGTCTTGCTAGAAAAACCTGATTGGGACAAAAACTGGGCGAAAGGGGAAAATAGTGTAGCACATACTTTCAGTATGGGTAGAATCTATTGACAATATACCTTTTGAGGTGAGTCATGTTTCAATTGCTAGGCAATTTGACTCTATCTTGATTTTCCAACTCGTACGACCCTTTTTCGGTGACAGCTGAAACTAGTACGGGCTTTCCCATATTGGTCCCAACTACCCGGCGTTGACTTCCCGAGTGCTCTGAGTCACCTTACTCAAAACCAAGTCTCATACTTTGAAATAACGGAGATTGTCCCTAGGATTATAATAGATTTCCATCCTTTGCTTTTGAGCCACCATCCTTACGTATGCCAAGTCCCCGTGTTCGTCTAGCAAGTCTAACCTTACCAGCAACGCTTCATTGTTTGCTTCTTTATTCGTTCGGGAAAACCTTAAAGGTTGTTCCCTTACTTCCACCGGTATCAGAGATTCTGCATCATATACGAGAGAAAAAGGTCTCACGTGCTCGACTTCGCCGTTGTCCGGTACGCCCATAGCACACCCGGTAGCTCTTCGGGACATTTTCCTTTAACAACTTCTAGCACTTTTTAAGGTTCTGGATAATGACCTTATTTTTTGATTCCGGTTGTCCGTTAGCACTTGGATGATATGGTGAAGATGCAATCCTCTTGATTTTCAAATATTCCAAATATTTTGTGACTTTTGAGCCTATGAACTATGGTCTGTTGTCACATGCAATCTCCTTCAGTATTTTAAATTGGCAAATTATGTGGTCCCATATGAAGTCGACCACTTCGTGCTCACCAATATTTTTCTCATTTAGTGAAGTAGTCAGTTAAAACTAAAAGAAATTTTACCTTTTCGGGGCCCGGTGGTAGAGGATTGACTATGTTCATTCCCCCATTTCATGAATGGTCATGGGGACAATACCGAATGCAATAGTTCTGCTGGTTGATTCACCAATTGTACATGGAGTTGACATTTGTCGCACTTCTAAATAAACGTCTTTGCGTCCTGTTCCATCTGAGGTCAATAGTAACCTGCCCTACCCAACTTTAGAACTAACGAACAAATTTCATCGTGGACTTCCCTCATCACATAGTCCGCCTCTGAGACTCCCAGACACCGGGCCAACGGTCCTTAGTATGATCTTCTATATAACTACGCATCCAAGAGTTAGTAACGAGCTGCTTTGGTTCGTAATTCCCGAGACGCCTTTGGGTCTTCGGGTAATTTGCCATGCCGAAGGTATTCGACGAACTCATTCCTCTAGTCCCCAGACTAGATAGGTTGAATTGACTTCGCAGTAACCATCCATATCCAATATCGAATGTAGAGGTTGAGTACCGGAGTCAGATCCTTTCATCTCCATAGATGACCCCAAATGAGTCAATGTATCTGATTCCATATTTTCTTCCCTTGAAATGTATATGATCGATCATTCCCTGAATCGTGCAAGCAATGCATGAACCTTGTTCACATAATGTTGTATATGCTCTTCTTTTGTGTCAAAATCACGTATACTTGGTTTACTACCAGCTGGGAATCGCACTTTATCTCGATGACCTCGGAGCCGAGTCCCCAAGCTAGTTCAAGTCCTACAATCAAAGCCACATACTTGTCTTCATTTTTAGTTAATGGAACAATTTTAATGGCTTGCCTCAGAGTTTCCCTCGAGGGCGTGATTAGAACTATCCCGAGACTGGACCATTTTACATTGGAAGCTTCATCCGTAAACAAGGTCCAAATCCTCAATGTCGTTTCTGACACCAACACTACTTCTGTAGCAGCCAAGTGCATTAATCCGGAACTAAAATCGGCCACAAAGTTGGCCAAAACTTGTGACTTGATCGCAGTCCTAGGTTCGTACTCAATATCGAACTTACTAATTTTGACTGTCCATTTAGCCAAACGGCTTGACAACTTAGGCTTGTGAAGGACATTCCTTAAGGGAAAGGTTGTCAAAACACCTATCAGGTGGTATTGAAAATAAGGCCTAAGCTTTCGAGAGGTGACTACGAGAGCTAAGGCTAGCTTTTCAAGATGCGGATAACGAGTCTCCGCTCCTGATAGTATTTTGCTAACATAATAAATGAGAAATTACGTACCTTATTCCTCTCGGACTAAAACAACACTTACTGCTACTTTCAAGACTGCTAGATATATTAATAACTGCTCGTTTCCCTCGATTTTGACAGTAACAAGGGGCTTTGATAAGTACCTTTTAGGTCTTTCAAGGCCTGTTGGCATTCCGGAGTCCATTCGAAATTATTCTTCTTTTTCAAAAGTGAAAAGAAGTGATGGCACTTTTTAGAAGATCTCGAGATGAATCTGCTTAGAGCCGCCAATCTTCCGGTTAGCCTCTGTACTTCTTTCACACTTGTCATTTGGTCCGAAATATCCTCGATAACTTTGATTTTATCGGGATTTACCTCGATACCTCTTTGCGAGACCAGGAACCCCAAGAATTTATTGGAACCAACCTCGAACGCTTATTTCTCTGCGTTGAGTTTCATATTATGCTTCCTCAGGATGTCGAAAGTCTCTTGGAGGTGTTACAAATGATCTACTGCATTCAAAGACTTGACTAAATGTCATCAATGTACACCTCCATTGTTTTGCCTATCTGATTTTCAAAAATTTTGTTAACGAGCCTCTAGTAAGTGGCTCCGGCGTTCTTAAGCCCAAATAGCATCACATTATAGCAATATGTGCTGAATTTCGTTATGAAATAAGTTTTTTCCTGACCCTCCGAGTTCATCTTGATTTTATTGTACCCGAAGTAAGCATCAAGGAAACTCATTAACTTGTGTCCGGTCATAGCATCAATCATTTGATCAATGTTTGACAATGGGAACGAGTCTTTAGGGCACGCCTTATTTAAATCCTTATAGTATACGCACATTCTAAACTTGTTATTCTTTTTTGGAACTGCATCTAAATTGGCCAACCATTCTAGATATTTTACCTCTCGGATGGAACCAATATTGAGTAATCGGGTTACCTCCTCTTTAACAAACATGTTCTTGACCTCTGCTATCGGGCGTTTCTTTTGCCTTACTGGTGGGAAATATTGGTCCAGACTCAGCTTGTGAACATCCACCTCTAATGGGATACCTGTTATATCAGAGTGCGACCACGCAAAGCAGTATACGTTAGCTTTAAGAAAATTTATTAACCCTAACCTGAGCTCGAGATTTAATCTTGTCCCCAGGTGAAACTTCCTCTCCAAAAACTCTTCGAATAAGGCCACTTGCTCGAGTTCCTTTGCGGTCGACTTGGTCGCATCCGTCTCCTTCGTTACTTGAAAATATCTTGGAACTTGATAAGATTTCGATGACCCCTCGTTCTTATCCTTATCATTAGGAAAGGGAGGAGGTATCGGTTCTTGTAATTTCTATTTGTTGGACTCTTTTTCCTTGTTGTTGGAAATGGTTACCACATTCATCTCCCTTGCCGCCAGTTGATCTCCTCTTATTTGATTAACTCCTTCTAGCATTGGGAATTTCAACAACTAGCTATATGTTGAGGGCAAAGCCTTCATATCATGTATCCACGGTCTTTCAAGGATTACATTGTAACCCATATCTCCATCTACCATTTTGAATAGAGTGGTTTTGATCAACCCTTCGGCATTTGTGGGCAGCAAAATCTCCCCTTGGGTTGTCACACTTGTCGAGTTGAATCCAGCTAAGAGTTTTGTCATTGGAATGATGCTTCCGGTCAGCTTTGCTTACTCCAACACTCTTCATTGGATGATATTAGCTGAGCTTCCTAGATCAACCAAAACACTTTTAATTTTGAAATCGAAAACAATGAGAGAGATTACCAAAGCGTCATTGTGTGGCGAGAGAAGTCCGTCAGCGTCTTCCTCCGTGAAAGTGATGTCATCTTCTACGACTTCCCGAAGTCTCTTATGGTGAGTCACCGATATATTCGTTCTCTTTGTTGCTGAAAAGGTCACACCGGTAACTTCATTCCCTCCGAAAATCATGTTGATAGTCAGCCCAGGGGAACCTTCTGTCACCTGCGAAGGCTCTGCATTGTCCCGGCTTCGATCGTAGTTGTGCTTAGCTTGGTCGCTTAGAAATTCCCTAAGGTGGACATTCTTTAACAATGTCTCCACCTCTTCACGAAGATATCGACAGTCCCCAGTTCTATGGCCATGAGTCCCATGGTATTCACACCATAAACTGGGATCCCTCTGGCTTGGATCGGACCTGATTGGCTTCGGGAACCATGCTCCTTTTATATTCCTCATTACCAATACCAACTCTACTAAGCTGATGTTAAAGTTATAATCTAATAACCTGAAATATATAGAGTCTCGTGCCCTTGTAACTTCCTTCTCCTATAACGATCTGCCGCTCCGGCCATGATCGGTTCTTCTATCAGGAGAAAACTTATCCAATGATCGAAACCATTTGCTCTTACGACCTTCGGTTCTTTTATACGGGAAAAAGCGACCTCTAGTGGACCACTGATATGCATCAAAGTCTCTTTTAAACTTGTCCTAATTCTTGTCTCGATCACGTCCCTTTGTTGATACTGAGAATCCGAGTTGATCATCTTCTATCCTTATATTTTACGCATACCGGTTATGGACATCCGCCCATGTGGTTGGATGAAACTCGAGCAGGCTTTCCTTCAGCTTTCGGGAGGCGCCAACTCTACGGATTCAGACCCTTTGTTAATGCCTCCACTTCACACTCATCTGGTACCAATGAAAACAACATCCTCTCTTTATGGAACCGGATCACGAATTCTCGTAGCAGTTCGGACTCGCCCTGCGCAATCCTGAATATGTCCGCCTTTCTGGTTTGGACCTCCCTTGCTTTGGCATGTGCCTTAATTAACGAGTCTGCGAGTATCTCAAAAGAGTCAATTGAATGCTCGGGTAAGAGAGAATACCATGTCAGGGCCCCCTTTATAAGGGTTTCACCAAACTTCTTCAGTAAGACCGACTTGATCTCATGTTGAGCCAAATCATTCCCTTTCACAGTCGTGGTGTAGGTTGTGATGTGCTCCTGCGGATTTGAAGTCTCATCGTATTTTGGTATGCCCGACATCTTAAATCTTTTTGGAATTAACTCTGGCAAATGGCAACTGCATGTATTCTTTCAAATTCGGGCCTTTTAGTATTTGTGGTGCACCCGGAATTTGATACATCCGAGCGTGAAACTCCTTTGCGTTTTGATCCATTCGTTTGTTCATTTCCCTCATAAACCTCATGAGTTTGGTTTTGAAGGGATCATTCTCGTTGTTATTTTCAGATCCGATGTCGGTCGCTCCGGCTTCATCGAACCCAACTTTACCCCTTGGGGTGTTTGTGTTGTTATCGACCCTCTGAGCCGTTTGGTATGCAGGAACACTGGGAGGAACCGGGCCCCTTCCGTTCGCATTGTTGGAGGCGCCTGGCAATGCATGTTTTAACTGCATCATCACCCGATCATGCCTTGAGAGGTGTTTCATGATTGCTTTCTGCTGTTCTCTCAAGATTTTAACCGTTTCCACGACATGCTCCTCCTCTGCATCATTGGGAGTCGGTTCCCGTACATGCCGAGGTTATTGGCCATCTCGAACCGGGGTCGTCTTATCCCCCTTCATTGCGAATCTCGTTGATTGAGTCATCATGTTGGGACAATTCTTCGTACCCCTCAACGTTGTGCGTGATGTTTATCTAGGGAAACAAGATCCTAGAATCAAGCTCCTCTTAAATGATAATAAAAGAGGCATTGATGAACGCGTAACGGCAGACCATAAATGCAAATATTCTCTGCAACGGTCGCTCATTTAATGTTAGTAAATATTCCTCATTGAATGCTATCTGATGACAAACCTTTGATCTTCTCCCGTCGGCTACACTCCTTTCGGGATTTATCCGATATCGATTACATTCGTTGTATTCGGAATTGGTTATTCTCTGACTTGCCTTTTGCCATTTCATTTCCACGTATCATATTATCATTTGATCATTTGTTATGAACCGATTTTATCTCATACACTTATTAAATTGTTGTGGGTTGTTGGACTCAACTCCCCTCCAGTAGGGTCCTTTCTAGTTCCCCAGTACACCCTTAAATGAGCAATATCTGTCCACTTCGTCAGTCAATATTCTATAATTAATCGCAATAAACGCTTGTCCAACTATAGTTAAGAAACAATAACTTTTGCAAATCAACACAAAAATAGACCCCCCCAAAAAAAGGAATTAGGTCGTTCAAATTGGAATCATGTGAAATTGAATCAAACTTTGATAATTCGGAGATAATAACCCACAAGAAATTCCCAATAACCGAAAAAGGTTAGACGTAGATACACATTTTGATCTTTTACGCTACAAATGCAGTGTCCACTTTGTTATTAATGGTCTGTAATGAATTATATGACGGATCCATTTTCACAAAATTCAGAGTCCGCCAAATATGATTGTTGAATTATGTTTGTATATGGACCAAAAGATTCGAACTCCATATAGTAAAAAAGAATTAGCTTTGTATATGGACCTTTCTTATCATTATATAAAAAACTTTCTCATCCCAAATTTAAATAAGTTTTACCCTTTTTTCTATGATAAAAAATCTGAATTTTTTTTCTCTATTTATTCTTTAGTTTTGCTATTAGATTATTCAATACCTAATATTATACATTGTCGTGTGGCTTTTCATTAGCTTGTTTGAATTTAATATTTATTTCTATCATACTCGTTCTAATATAATATAGATAAATATCAAAAAGTGTTTCAGTAGTAACTTTGACTTTTTTATTCATATTCCAAAATATGATTTTTCTTATCATATTGCAAAAAACAATCTCATCTCAAATTCAAAAAATTCTTATCATTCTATTTTCTAGATTGGACTGCATTTTCAAAACATTATGTTATGCTTTCAAATTTAAACTAACCGGACTCAATACAAATATTAATCATAAAAAATATTTCTTAATTGTTTGAACATATTATATCTAAATGTTGTAGTAATATTTACGTATAAAATATTCATTTTTCCGATTTATCAATATTAATATGACTTTATTATTTTTGTTATTAAAATATTTTGTACTGATTATTTAATTTATTTTTCTTACATGATTAATAATTTGAATATTTTATTTAAGATCTTATTTTATTTTTTTGCTTGAATTTTTTTATTTTTGAAAGTCAATAAATCTTTAATATCTTAAGTAGATTTTAGTTTTATTTTATATTTTAACTTACTCCAAATTATAAATAGTCATAGGTTATCTAAATTTACGTCTTTATATATTTTTTATTTTTTTTAATTAATTTCTTACCTCCATATTTCTAGCTAATAGAGAAGAAAATCTATGAGTGGATCAATAAATAGATATAAATATAGATATAGATACAAATATACATATAAATATAAATATAGATATATAGATTAGATTTGTCTAAGATCTATTTAGATTATGTATAAGATTCATTCAACTACTTCTATTAATTATGATTCCATTTATAATTTTTAATTATTAATATTGTCCTAAAATTGACAAATTGCTTCGTTATAGCTTGCCACTTGGTCCAACTTTTTGTATAATATAGATAAATACAAATAATATAAAAACTAACTTATTTAGTTATTACGTTTTCACTCATTTAGCTACCTTCAAATATGGCTGTCCAACAGGATGGGACGGGACGGGACGACATTTAGCCGGGACGGTGGCGGGACGGGACGACATTTAGCCGGGATGGTGGCGGGACGGGACGAAACGGTAAGCCCATCCCGTCCCGCTAACAAACGGGATGGGACGGGACGGGACGGGACGAGTTCGCGAGCCGTAAGTGTCGTTTTAAACAAATATATATATTTAAGCATTAAGTTTGGCAACGACTATTTTTTTGACAATGACTAAGTTTTTAAAGTTTGCAACAGCTAGTTTTTTTACTTATTTAATAAACTTAAAAATTAACCAAAAATTAGGAAACTAAGTAAAAAATTATAAAATATTAAAACAAAAGACTTGTAATGAAATATTCTAGTAATTATAAATTTATAATAGAGTTATAGTTTATTTAATATAATTTCAAGTCATTAAGTAACTAAGTAAGAGAGTAAGACAACAATAACAACAACCCAGTATAATCCCACTAGTGGGGTCTGGGGAGGGTAGTGTGTACGCAGACCTTACCCCTACCCTGGGGTAGAGAGGCTGTTTCCAAAATGACCCTCGGCATCCTTCCCTCCAAGAACTCCCCACCTTGCTCTTGGGGTGACTCGAACTCACAACCTCTTGGTTGGAAGTGGAGGGTGCTTACCATCAGAGCAACCCACCTTGTCTAAGAGAGTAAGACAATTCATACAAAACATTCAACATTTAGAGCCTTTTATTTTATTAATAGAACTTTCAAATCTCACATACAAATATAATTCTTTTGAAGAACACATAATCCACGCAGCCATCTTCTAGGAAGGGTTCTGTTTGAACTAGGCCTTTTAGTAGCCAATTACAAATTATCATACTAATATTTGTAAGCTCCTATATAACTTCGTTATAACTTATCTATAATTTCTTTCGCACATTATTCTAGAATTGGCAATGTTACGGGACTAGTGGGTGTTTCATTTAATTCTTCTTTCTCATTTTCTTCATCCTCATTTTCTTCGTCCTCAATAAAAATAACATTGCCAAATTGTCTTTGTAAAGTTTCATGATCTAGTTGTTCTCCAAAATTAATATTATAACATGCAGGGGTTGGAAAAATGAAGTTTCATCAACATGAGTCATTTCATCTAATATGTTTTCTAATTCTAGGAGAAGGGCTTGGATTAGGACTAGGATTAGGATTACTACTACTTTCACCTTTACTACCTTTTTACTAGTTTTTTTAAATACGCCAAATACATTCTTAGGTGCCATAATTTAAATACGAAATTAAATTAAAAAAGTTAACACAAAAATTAAAAACACAAATGAAATACGAAAATAGAACACGTAAAGTAAACACAAAAATTAAGCACAACAAAAAAAAGAGACGCGGGACGAGACGGGACAAGACGAAGCGGGATAGACGGGACGAAACGGGACGAGATAAACGGAACGAAATGGCCATCTTGTCTCATCCCGTGTCCCGTTTAACATGGGCTCATCGCGTTTAGAACTAAGCGGGACGGGACGCGGGACGGCCCGTCCCGTTGGACAGCCTTACCTTCAAATGGCAATAAATTCTTTACCTTTACAAAAGTTATGATAGTTCAACCTGAGTTTTTTTTTAAAAAAACAAATTCCAAAGTGAGCAGAGTATTGATTTGTAAAGGCTAGAAAGAAATTTCCCTGTTCCAATTGAGTAGAACATAAGTTTGAAAAATTCCAATTTTTTTCAGATATTCTGATATGAATTATACTAAGCTTAACAGATGGATCAAACTCTGAACTCCATAAACCTAGACAGTTAACTTCCTGGAGCTGCAATATAAACAGATAAGCTGCAGCAGATTAAATAAAAGGAAAAAACTAACTGATACCCAGTGTTTACACCAAAGCACATTACTTTACCATGATTAAGTGGTAAATTGAAGTGATAATATATGTTAATTCATCATAATTAGTGATAAAGGTGGATATTGAAAAGACATGTCATGTATTTATTGGTTTAGTGTAAACACCGGATAAAGAAGGAGAAGCGCCACGAAAATACCCAACTTGTATGCCCATTCGCGTTACCAGCCTTCTGAATGTAGTTTACTCAACATACACATCAGAATATGCATTGTACAAACTCCCTGCAGATTTATGTATCTAAGCCAACAACTGGTTCATTCAGATAATTGACCAACCTTGAGGACTTTTTGCTCACCTTCAACCCCACCAACTATTGTGTTATTATACTTTGTGAAGGGAGAGTGAAGAGGGTGAAATTTTTTCAAAATCTAAAAGATGCTATCATCCTAAGCACCATTGGATGCATTTACCAAAAATGGGGGAATATGATGCTCCAAAACAGCCAATAATTCACTTCCCTGGTTTACCTCTTCCAACACGACGCCGTCAAGCCTTTTCGCTGCTTCCACGAGCTGCCCCCTAAGCCTTTGTGATAACAAGCAACCCCCTGCCTTGACACATTCCCTATACAGCGGCAGGTATGCTATTGCTACTCTCAAGGGCCCGGGAAGATCCGCCAAACACACGGGAGATTCCCCCCATTTCAAAATACGCACGATATTCAAGTAGTGTTCCTGTCCTTGCCTAAGCCCGTCTGAGAAAGCAGCTTCCGACCAATGCTCCCGAAGGAAAGACCTGAGCTCAGGAGCGACAGCCTCGTCGTCCGACTTAGCGATGCTGTCGGCGACCGCATAAGTTGCAGCTGGATCACCAAGGAAATCTGAACTTAGGAGAAATGCTACACCATCGAGAGATCCGCCACTTCTTTCACCAGCAGCCTTAAGAATCTCGATACTTAGGGCAGCAAGAACATGCTGAGGAACGTGAGGAAGGAGATATTCGGCAACTTCAACCTGACTGCTGGAGGTAGCAGCTGTGAGGGCGAGACATAGTTCCATGTCTCTGCAACCTCTTTTAACAAACCAGTCAACTACCTGAATGCAGCCCCTTTCAGCAGCTCTCATCAAAGGTCCCAAGAAAGCCATCGCATTCCCTTCTTCCACTAGACATTCCATAGTTCCAATTTTACCATAATGGGAGGCGAATCCCAGAGCCAAGTCGACATCAACGTCCAAGCTATTCCTTTGGGCAATCTATGAGAGAAAACAACCAAGCAAAGATGAGGATGATAGACAGCTCTACCCTCCAAATATGCCAGAAGAAGAGAACACAGCAACAAACAAATAAGAAAATATCAAGGTAAAATTTTTCTCCTAAATTCAAGCCTCAGCAATCATACAAAGAAGTGGTGAAAAGAAGCATTATAAATAAGAGAAACACCACGACTGACCAGAATGAAGTATAAATCAATAAGACTGCCAGTGGAAGTAATAAAACAAGACCAGTACCGACATTATACAAGTTTACCAGCATCAAAATCATGATGTGTTCATCAGGACATCGAGCATAAGTGAGCTGAAGTACAAACAAATTAAAACAGCAGAATATTCTTGACAACATAAAACCCATTTGTTTATCAGTTGCCAAAGCAAATATAACCATACTATAGTACACCTCAATCAATAATGCAAGACAAATAACTCAAAACATTTACAACTTCAATTAATTTTAGCCCCTCTCCTCCCCCCCCCAAGTGGATCGTTCTCATGCCAATCACAATCACTCAACTGGACCACCACAAAGCCCCCAATCTAGAGAAGCAATTAAGAATATCCAAAATAGAATAGCTTACAAAAACACTAAGTAATGCCCAGTAGCTGAACATCAATGAAGTTAGCAATATCACCAACTTCTCCCTTGCCAAATTAAATGAACTTTGGCATACAAAAAAATACTAGCTCATTTTCCTATTTTCACCTTATGAAAAGAAAATAAAGACATACCACTGTGCCAGTTTATAGATTAGTTAGCTGCCATATTTAAAGAGGAAAAAGGTTTAATTTCCATAAACAAAATTTGAGGGTTTGCGTTGATATATTAATACACCGGACGTTGTTTGTTTGATGATAGTACCTGGTCATTTGCTCTTCGTTTTGTCTACTTTCTTACTCCACCAGTGATCATACTCCAACACGTGCGCGCGTGCACTCTCACATGACCATTTTGTGGGATGTGAGGCAGTGAAAGCAACGACACGATGTGATTCCTAGCGATTAGGCTTCTGAAAGGCCATTGTTAAATTCATAGATAGAAAGAGGCAATGTTGATATCAGTGGCTACAGAGGGGTGGCATTACAACTCAACAATTTCGAAGATGCTATGGCAGTCACAAGGTTAAAACCTAGGAATTAAGGACATTAAATTTTAGGGACCCTATCCAAGTTGCAGTGGATTCTTGGCATGAACAGTTGTCACTACACAAACATGCGCATGACATCAAATCCTAAGAAACATTTGGGAGTGAATGTTGGGCAGCTAAAGTCCACATCCACAAGATGAGTGTCTCAAAGATATAATATTGATGGATGTGCAGTCATACAAGATAAGACAACATTAAAATGAGCACATTCGCTAAAAGGTACAAGTAGCACATATCAAGGAAAAACGAGAGGTTGTTTGAGATGGTTCGGTCATGTCCTGCGTCGACCTCCAGATGCATCGGTTCGTAGATGTGAACCCAGGGTGAGTGAAGATGTTAAAAGGGAATGAGGTAAACATAAAATTACATGGAAAGTAGTTGTCTTAAAAAACCTATAATCTCTTGGAATCCATCTGTAATTAGCAAAAGATAGGGCAAAATGGAAGAAAAAGATCTATATGGGCAATACCAATTAGTTGGGATGTTTAAGTCATGTTAGTACGTCTACTCTAGGTCCTATGCCTCTATCAAAAGGATCTAAAAGGAAGACGACTTGCTTCTTATTCCCGTGTTTGAACTCTTCCATCTCTGCCGCCTAGTTGCACGATGTTGTATTGCTCTCCCACAATCCCGTTTTCACGGTTTAGGCACTTCGTGTCAGCGGGCCTTCAAGCATCCGAAACACTTCGGGATCGAAAATGATATTCTAGGAGTCTTTAGCCTTGTCAGAGATTTATATGCCAGTAGAAGATATAGAGAACTTCTAGTACTTCTACTTTTCATTTCTAGTTTGTATGATATTGGCCTGGGATGAGTTTAAATGGAGAAACATGGTCAACGAAGATTCATACAGCTGAACCCAACTTGTTTGGGACTGAAGCATAGTTGTTGTATTTGGAGTTAAACCCCCACGTTACTGAATACCATCAGGAAACTACATCCCACCTTTTTGTTCTTTTCTTTCAAGTAGAAAACACATTTTTTACATAATCAATTGTGTCATTTTCTAATGACATTCAGAAGAAAACCAACATTGTTAAAGGCGAAAAACGTAAAAGTGCCAAGTCTACTAGCACTTTAGCTGTAAAGTATAATTAAAGCTTGCAGTTTAGTGAAAAAGGTACAAATGACGAGAAAAATAAAAGAATCTTGTATACTTACGAGAAAAAACAATATTACCACAAACAACAATATATGGACAAATGAATGGGGGAGAAAGAAAAGCAAAAGTCAAACATAGCAAAGTAAAAAGTAAAAAGTGGCCTACAAAGCTCAATCCTCAATGACTATTTTAAATTATTGATTCAGATGCAAGAATGCGATTTTAGGTTCCTAACAGATTATAAGTTTCTAATGCAAGGACTGAAGCATAGTTGTTGTATTTGGAGTTAAACCCCCACGTTACTGAATACCATCAGGAAACTACATCCCACCTTTTTGTTCTTTTCTTTCAAGTAGAAAACACATTTTTCACATAATCAATTGTGTCATTTTCTAATGACATTCAGAAGAAAACCAACATTGTTAAAGGCGAAAAACGTAAAAGTGCCAAGTCTACTAGCACTTTAGCTGTAAAGTACAATTAAAGCTTGCAGTTTAGTGAAAAAGGTACAAATGACGAGAAAAATAAAAGAATCTTGTATACTTACGAGAAAAAACAATATTACCACAAACAACAATATATGGACAAATGAATGGGGGAGAAAGAAAAGCAAAAGTCAAACATAGCAAAGTAAAAAGTAAAAAGTGGCCTACAAAGCTCAATCCTCAATGACCATTTTAAATTATTGATTCAGATGCAAGAATACGATTTTAGGTTCCTAACAGATTATAAGTTTCTAATGCAAGGATTTGGTGACTAGATTTTTAACTAAGCTTCTCATTTCCTATTTCAGACCACTACCATGATCATCCATAAGATTTCTCTCATACACTCAATCTATATATGTGCAGTGCGGGTCTGTATGTACCTTTGTTTGTTATATGTTTTGTTTAACAGTTTCCTCTCCTAGTGTTAGTGTAGATGAGCCATGGCCAATGCCTTACTATGAATTAGAACACCTCATAACCGGAGCATAGCTCCATGCTTATACCTAAATTCAGAGCTTTAGCACACCTCTGACACACCAGAAAGAACAAATCTACAATTTCCTTCTCTAGAGTGAGTTCGAAGTAGGACAAGGAACAAAGGGGACAATCCTACTATTCTTTTTCACAGCAGGGAGATTCTGCTACTACATTGAGGAATTAATTATATATTTTAACTTTTATTCTCTCTTTAAATTACTTTAGATGCTTTCTTAATCTGTATATTGACGCTCACATATTGAACTCTATATGTGATGTTTGAACCTAAAAAACTGATGGAAAATGCCCCTCATATCTCTTGCAGGATAGTCCTAACGTTATTTGCACCGTACGTAACTAGTTATATACAAAAACCTACAATCTCGTCCTAGTGAAGCTCAAGCCATGGTCTTCTCATTTCAAGATTTTTGTTCTTAATGTTTGTCCATATCCAACACAATGCCTACTGAATATTGTAGTATTATCAGTGCTATTGCGATAGGTTGACAACCAGCATAAAAATAGTGGAACTCTGATGAATCTTCTCAATAATTAATTCATTAGGATATACCAATTTCAAACCTCAATGCTATGGTGTAACTTGTTAGAATATTAGTAGAGGTAATGAGTTCTCGTGCAGAAATAAAGGCCAAAAAGACACCACTCTAATGAAGTTTCAATCAACTTTCTACCTAACAAGTCACTCCAGCATGCTGCACTATATTTGGATGTTTAACTGCCCTCGCACTAGGAGAAGAACTGGATTAAGGAAATCACTTCAACTTGAGATCTTCGTCGGTGTTGTGGTGTATATGTAAATTTTTCTTTACTACACGTCTCTGTTGCTTTTTCTCGAAGTGAAACTGGAGTGAAATATTAAAAGTACTTTTCTAAGTCTGACTGAAAGTTAAGGGCGAGAAAGAAAGAATGTCAAATAAAACGAGCATTACAAGTGAAACCTAATATATCAAGCACCATAGAAACACAGTAACCTTGAAAAAATACTAGGAAGTAAAACTGACTAAAAGGGAGGATAAGTCTTTCTAAAAGCAAAGGTACAAAACAAATATTGTAAATGCTAGTATACCTGGAGAAGAATGCGGACAAGCTCAGTGCTCCCAAAACGAGATGCTTCAAGAAAGCATTGGTTGACATTGTCCGCACCGCCCTCCACCAACATGCCAAGCAGTCCTTGGATTGCCGTAGCTGAAATACCCGATGCCCAGCCCGGATCAAACGAACTAGAGAAGAGCGTAAGCGGGAAGCAAGCTGCATCAAATGCTTCCGTGAAATCCTTTCCTGTAAGGTGGTTCCCAGCAAGATCAAGGAAAGTCTTGAAAGCCGACAACTGTAGTTGTATTTCAACAGCAGCATTATGCCCAACTTTATCCCTGTTCCCTTGGCAGCGGGAATGGAAACCAATACATTTAAGAGCCCATTCAGTGAACTTCTGAACCTTAGCACCAGCTTCTGCCTTCAAAACTTCATCCCCATTGCACTCTTGAAGTCGTTCATGCAACCTGCTAAGAGTAGCGGTGAAAATCCAGCCAAAAGTTGAGCAACACAAGCACCCAACATAAGAATAAAATAGACATGAAGTGAAAAAGGAAGGGAGGGGGAAAAAAATCAATATCAAAAGTTAAAACTCGAACTCTTAAATCATTACCAATTGAAATCCTAAACATGCAGAAATGATAACAACATAACAGCAAAATTATATCAAGATTTTTTATTTACTTTACCAATAAGCAGATGCATGTTCTTAATGCTTACATGTCTGGAGAAGACTGAAAGTAGAAATGTCAGAATTAAGAATCTTGGGCAGATATGAATTTCACAGATTGTTCGAGACTGAGAAGCTAGTAAGATGCTCTTTCAAGTGAACAGATATAACTCTTTAGGGTCAGGTCTGTATGCATGCCAGCAAGAAATTAGATTTACAAGAAAATCTTTATAGACCTACGTGCAGAGCGGAAATCCAAAATTCATGGTTTTGGAAGAACTTAAGATTTCAAACAATATGCAGTATTTGTACTAATTTTACCAGATATGCATATTTAAGAGATGGTAGAACATCGAATGGAAAATTGAATATCCTTTGGACTTTTTCTACCATCAAAAAGTAAATTCAAGTTTATGTGAGAAAAGTCCAACTTCAATCACATAAATGATGTAACGGGAAAAGGGCAAAATCTCTGACCTTTGTGCCATTACAGTCACGGTATCCGCGAGGCTCATAGTTCGACTCTGGCAAGCAGAAACACAAGAAGCAAGAAATGAAGTCCTTAGGGCTGCCCGAGTGAAATCAAAGGCACCATTAGAAATGATCTTCTTAATCAACCCTGTTATCCCATATAACTCTTCTTGTGTACTTAAAAACCATATCGAATCTAAAGCAATGCACAATGCATCATTCAGAGTCAGGGGATCCGCCAGTAGAATCAAACTCTCGGCGAGCTCCCAGTCATGGCAACTCACAGCACCCTGAAACAATCGCCCTAACTCGATTCTCTCTTGTCTATTAAGCTTCTTCTCATGCCCCGATTTCTCATTTTTCCCAACCTCACAGTCTGAACTAGACAATCTGGCTTTAAGTTTATTAACTCCACAATTACACCCTCCTCCTCCTCCAACTATAGCAGATGATCTAAAGTCTTTACTTACAAGCGGAGATTCTCTCGAAAATACCACATTTCCATGGCTTCCTTCACCATTCTCATTGCTCAAACCAGGTATTCCAGTCTCACAAGATTCCACTTCCATCTCAAAACACTGAGACTCTTCTGTATTAATCTTGATCCCACTTTCTATTCTGTCTTCTTCCATTTTTGACCAATCAAATTCAACACCCAAAACTGTCCACCAAACAACTAAACAATCAATTCTTCCAAGAAACACCCATAAGGTAAAATAAGATGAAAAATCTCAAAATTTGAGCAAAGCCTCTCCCTTTAGCAAAATTTAGACAAAACCCAAAATTGGTTTTTCCTCTTCCAACACACAAAAAAGCCCCAAATTTACACCAATGAAAGATCAAACTCCATCATATTGCACAAAAACGAAAACAAAAATCAGACCTTGATATCCATTTCAACAAAACTAGAGGATCCAAGAAAATCCCCAAATCAACATATAACAGCAAGTTATGCCCAAAAGTTCAGATTCCTAAGTTCACCATAAAACCCCTTTACCATCAAAGAATCAAAACCTACAAGGAAACAGATTCTCATTAGCTACGAAAAGGGTATGCAGAAATGAAAAAACTTACCCCAAAAAAAATTCAATTTAATAGGCAGATTCTTAAAGAAAACTACACAAAAATAAGCTTACATAATAGAATTATTACCACAAAAAAAAGGAGTAGGTGAAATGAAGGAAGGAGGGAAAAAAAGTGAAAATAATGGAGAAGAAAAATTAAAGAAACCTGATATAACAACTAGTGGGGGAGAAAGTGAGAAACCCTTTGCCCCTTGTTGTTCTTGGATGGTTAAGAGTATTTTGCCCCTTTTTTATTATGTGTTTCTCTCTTTTTTTGTCAATTTTCTCCTGCAAGTTTACATTTGTTTATTTCAGATTTGTTTTTTTCATTTCTACTTCACGGAATCTTAACACCTTTAACAGAATAAAAAAGAACAAATAAAAATCTGAGGAATCAATTTATTTTAAATCCGAAACCCTATCAAATTAAAGTATCATACATACAACAATAAATAACTACTTATAGTATAGAATAATTATAGATAATCTATTACTACTAACTTACACTTGGTTAAAATACATCATATTGTAAAAATATTTATGTTATCATCACGTAAAATTATATTTCTATGATATTTTATTAAATTCTTTCTCGTTCCCTCATATTGAGCCTCTCACATGTTCAAAAATACTATTTGAGTTTGAGACATCCTTATAATTTAAACCACAAAATAAGTCATTTTTGTGCTCCAATGGTCTAATTTAAAGGTCAATAAATTGAATGCAAACCTTAAAAATTAAGGTTTAAATTTTAACAAAAAGAAATAAAATACTAGGTATTTTTTTTATCATGCTAGTGAGGTAGCATATATCTAATTAAATAATCGAGTTGCTCACAAAGTTATTAGAAAAGAGAAAAAAAAAAGGCATCATTCGTTTCCAAAACTAAAAAAAAATAAAATTCGTTTCTTGCATACGTGAAAGGGAGGAAATGTCTTTCTATAACTTTCATCAGAATAATTTAATGGAGGACAGTACGAATATTTTCCTTGAATATCTAAAAGCTTTTATTTTTATATAATTTCAGATGTCATTGTTCTTTCTAATATGCTTAAGAATTATGATGAAAAAGCAAAAGAGAAAACTACAAAATAAAATTGGAGGACAGACAAGAGTGGACTGACTACTGAGTCATGAAAGTGAGAGTCCCTCTTACTATAACAACACACCACAAAAGGTTGCCCCCTCCATGGGCCCCACTTCTCACCCCACCCCCAAACCCTTCCCCCCATTTCTCTCTACAATCATTACACAAAACAAACCCCCTAACCCCTTTGTCCTTTTTTTTTCCTTTTTTAATTGAAAAGGAGGCCATCATAAAGATTTTCTTAGTAAATTATACTCCTCTTCTTCTTCTTTTTTCCGTATAATTATAGTGTTCAGGTCAACTTATATACATTTTAATTAATTTTATATAATTTTATTATCTTTCACTAGTATAAATATTGATTAACTTTACTTGAACAAATAAAAGCTAATTTTAACATAAATTATTACGAATTATTCGTGACTTTTTCCATTTTTAAAAGTAGTCATTTAGAGGGTGATATAATAAAAAATAAATATAATTTTTAATATAAAAATAAAATTATTCATAACATTATTTTTGATAATTTAGTTAACTAATTAATTTATTAAATTGACATTTTAAAAACGTGAAATCTACTAAGTAAATAAAAATATAATTAGTTGTAACTATTTTTACTCTATTGAATGAAGAAAATCAATTAAAGAAAATTATGTTTCAGTTTTTTGAAACGAAAAAAAGGACAAATCAATAGGTTAATACGAATTAGATAAAAATATGGTGAGTTGCAAAAAAAATTAATTTCTAGCAAATGAGAAAGAAAATTAATTAAAGAAAATTATATTTCACTTTAAAACGATAAAAAAAGGACAAATTAATAAGTTAATTTAGTATGAGAATAAATTAAGGTTGTAAAACTGCAGCTAACCAACACAATGAGACAAAATAGATTTTTCTGTGATGGGGGTTATTCTTGGATTTCCATTCGAGAAAAAGGAGTGAACTTATCAATTTCTATATTTTGGGTATTTTTTATTACTATAATTGTTATACAATTATTATTGTTATAATTGATAATCGTGATATTCGAGCTAGATTGCACGCACTAAAATTAATTTCGCGTGATATTTGCTACTTCCAACCAGCATAGGTGTTGGATGACTCTATCTACCAAGATTTTGACATATGAAAGATAATATTACCTAGTATTTTTGTCTCCGATGCGATTTATATTGGGGAATTTATAATTATTTTAATCACCTCCCTTTGGAGTGGGTCCCACAGCATCTATAATCATTTTTAATTATAATTATAATAAGGTATGATATTCATAGGGATTGGTGGTACTTGCACAATTTTTTAATCGAGCAGTATTTTTCAAGTTTATTTTTTAAAATATTTTAATGAGCTTATTCATGTACATTGACTGCACTTGTTGCTTCACTAAAACTGTACACACAACTCATAATTTAAAAGCATTTGTTATTTTAGGGGGATGAGTAGGATGACGACTTCCCATCTCTATTGTATTCTCTATGCTCAAATGTCGATTTTGTCCTCTTGTCGTATTTGAAAAGGCCATGATTTTGTGACACGAGTGAAGGCTTTCAGTAATTACAGTCCTTAGCGTTGAGTCATTCTAATATGGGCCCAATCCTATAAACGTTTTTTGGGCTTGATCCACACATATCACTTTTGTAGCCTTATATTTTGAAGTTGACCGCTTTTTCAACAAAACAAAAGTACTAGATTGTTAAAATATAAACTACCAACAATCTCCTATTAATTTGTAATTGTTATAAAATAAAGACAGTAAAGTAGAGACAAGTATAGAGAGAAACTGATATATTATTC